>JASANC010004795.1:0-30645 GCA_030248135.1 Theristus sp. LFF4_11
ACCAAAACACACTTGCTGATCGGCCGAATCGTAGAACAGGAACAAGACCAATCAGAAAAAATTAACAAATTGACCGTTTCAGCCCGCTGACCAGAGGAAATTTTTCTGGCGACTTTCGTACTCTGTTGTGTGTAAGCGCAGTGATGTTGCTTACTCTCGCAACATCACAAACAAACACACTGGCACACTGTTGCCGAATGTGTCATCCATCACAAGTGCGGGTGCGACATTATTGTCATACAAAGTGTACGGTCTTCAGAGAACAACTTCTTCACTTCCTGAACACAAAAAAACCGGAAAACCCCGCACAAATAATAGATCAACTGCGCTGCGTGCTCGTATTTCTGCGCCAACAGGCACAACGCCAACACGGACACCGGCTGATGGCACCAGCAGCGATAGAGACTCTCGAATAGAGCGCGCGACTCCTAGAAGAAAAAAAAGATCGATATTTACAGGCGAACTCTAAATTATAGGCAATCAGCTGATTGGCTGGTGGTTACGTGAACATAAAGCATGCATCATGTGGTCACCAACCAATCACCTGATAATATACAAATTTAGAGTTCTACCGTATTTCAAAATTCACAACCAAATGTGAGCGTCAGCGAAGCGAGAAGGGGCAGAAAACAAATGTGAACACAGTTCTCGCTCTCGTTGTCTGTTCACAACAGCTGAGTAAAATTATGAAAAACAAAACAAAAAAACCCAAAACACCGCCAACTTTTGTGTCGAGTTCGTTGAGTTGTTTGCGCAACGGGAACAACTCGGTCGCGGTCAACAGGATGCCGTTCAAGGTCTGTACGAGGTGTGCTGCGAACAGCACATCCTGCTCGTGCTCCAGTAGCACGGCAACGCTGTGCAGCACGCGCTCGGCACGCATCAGCATGCACAGTTGACTGAGAGTGGAGAAAGGCAATTGGTGGAATGGAACGTGGCATTTGTACGCATGGAATGTGGCATTTGTGGGCATGGAATGTAGCATTTGTGGGCATGGAATGTGGCATTTGTGGACATGGAATGTGGCATTTGTGGGCATGGGAAATGGAAGTGATGAAGAGAAAACTTGAATTTATGGAACGAAAGCGCTGAGCTTAGCATTGCCGCTCTGTTTCGTACAGAGGAACTGTAAAACTCATAGGGAATTAGAGCTGATTAACTGCTTTTGAATTCGGCACACTGATTGGTTCATTCAACCGCTCAATGCACGGCCGAGAATCAGCAATAAATCAGCACTTCAATAAACCCTGTCCGAAAACCAACCGAATGACGAAAGAGCCCCTCTCTTTCAGCAACGCCGTGTCGCGTCGGAATCCGTCGACTAAACTGATGATGAATTTCACGAAGAATGGCGACGACGACGCCAGTTGTTGGCGAACGTTGACGGGCAGTGACAGCGAGTTCAGTGTGATGGCGTCAGTGCATTTGCCCTGGCACAATGCAGAGATCACCTCGAGGTCTAGGAGGACGACCTGGTCGAACAGGTAGACGCGCCAGATTGGTGATTTTAGTGCGAATAATTGGAGAATTGCTAATTGGTTGTGGTGAATTATATCGAGTTCGAGTTATGTTTCGGAAAAGGTTTCTAAAAAACGCTTTTGAACGAGTGACAACAGCGGCTAAATTAAGGGTTCAATGGTTTCTGTTCTTCCATTGACACGGATCTTACAGCGCATGTTGCTTTTGCGATGAGAAAAAAAGGGCAAAAAGGTTTTGTGTTATGCAACAAATTCCTTGACAATCAGGGTCGCGTCGTGTGCAGAATATCCGTCAACATGATGGAAACCGATTTTCTTTTCGTCTAAAGCGGTTTTCGAGCGACAATCAATCAATTAAAAAATTAATCAATCAATCAATACGAACCTCATCCGATGGATCCGAGATCATTTTCAGCAACAACGGGTAGATCCGTTCAATGTACGGAAACACCTGAAACGGAACTGAACTGAGCTTTTCCATTGTTTTTCTTGATTTCATTGCGAATTTGCCAGATAAAAAAATCCACGCTGCTGCCTGTTGTCGCGCCACTCCCTTTACTGCTGCGTAATTTACGGGCACCGTTTAGTTTACGTCGTCATATCTTCTTTATTTCGTCCTAAACATCCCAGCACGGGTAGTAGCTTTTCCGCACGGCAAGTCAATGGAGTACACCGTCGGAACTTTCCCGCTCGGACACTTTATAACTCATCCCCTGACCACTTTGTAGTGGCCATGAAAACACACCCTTCCCAGCGGGCTTTTCCGATATATCTGATAAATGTTCCCCGCACGGGAATGTCATGACGAGAAAGTAGTGTCCAACCAAACCTGTTCGGGCGTTTTCGCATACAATTGATGGATCCATTTCAAAACAGCGACCCTCGTCTGCACGGCTTCGTGCGTTAGATGGTCCTGCAAAACGTCCACGACAGCGCCGAGGTCGAGGCTTTTACTGATTGACGGATCATTCAGGAGACGCATCAGCTGAACGTTGATGTCCTTGGCGACCTCGTGGATGTCTGAAGTGACGTGACGGAGACATGCATTCATGAATGCACAGCAGATATACCATGACAAAACAGCGAACTTGATTTTTACGGATGCAAGAAAGAATCACGGTCCATCAAGTAACAAGTGCATACGTGTCTGCTACCAGCGTTAATAGTTGTTCATGAACGGATTTTTAAAATGTTCATTATCTACTACCATTTCATAAATGCGCCTGAACAACAAATGCCAATTCAATTTTCAAACTAACAAACGTGTCCAAGTCCAACCAAATAACAACGAATGACAGACAAGAGTGCGTTTCGATTTTTGAGACTTCCATTTTTAAAAGTTCACCAGTGATGTGTGCCCGCCTCGACAACCAGACCTTTCAAATGCCTCGACTCCGTTCTCGCGAGACACGGCAGCACAGCCAGGAGATAACCGGAGGTGTACGGGAGCAGTTTGGCACCGGAAATTTGTAGAAAGTCCCGAAGCCAGACCAATGCGATGTAGCGCACTAAATCGTCTGTAAAAAGAAACTAGAAATAGGTGCGGCAGTTCAAAATCTTGCAACGGTGTGAAAATCTGATTGGTGAAAATTGTGCATTCAGCGGCTCGTTTTTAAGCCATGGTTTCAAATGCCCTTCCTCTAAAAACCCTAGTTCATGAATCATGACCGTTCCTGCAATTCTGGTCTGCAGTTAATCTGTAAATTGTAGGCATGATGTGATCTCAGCTGATGTGATGACGTAATGCATGCTTTCGGTGTAGTACAGGCTCCGCCTCTGCAGCAATGTCTGCACAGAAGGCATGCATCACGTGACCACCAAACAAATCAGCTGATTGCCTATAATGTAGAGTTCGACTGTAAAGACTGTTCTTGTTGTTGTTTGTTGTTTTGTTGCCCCCTTTTTATTCTTACCCAACGCCCTTGGGGAAAGGCAGTGTCGCAATTTTTTATTGTCCACCACATGGCTGCGACGTTGGAAGCAGTAAAGACTGTTCTCACATGTTCACGCGCGCGATGACACGCACTTACAAACACACTGGCACATGTGGGATATAGATACTCTACGCGCGCACGTGCGAGTCCATCGTGTGCATAGATGAAACGAGACACGACACTTTGATCAGTGTTTCAGTCTTCCGACTAGGATCGCTCCGCCTCCAGTCACACTCGGAGCCCCGGTCGTCAGCACCAGGGTGCCGCCCTCTCCACACTACTAAGCATACAGCATTGCTGCGCTGCTCACCGCGTGACTGTGCGTGCACAATGAGAACATTGATCATGAACGCGACGTCGAGTTCGCCCGGATTGTCTTTGATGCTGACGAGAAACTGACCAATCACCGCTTCGCACCTTGAAAAACAAACCGAAGACACACATTTTCGGGGTGCAATATGTCATTTTTTTCTACGGAAGGTGCGGCGACGGTGTTAATTTTTAAGAAGAGGATTAGGTTTTTTTAAAGACTATGTCAGATTATTTTAAACGTTGAGATTATGTCACAAAATTGCAAAACGGGGAAGCCTGATCTTTGCTAGCTGAGGTTGTATTTGCGCTTCGGTTGTACTTGTATTTGACCAATAAATTGGTGGAACAACAATACAAATGAGCAACTGTTTCGGTGCCAACAGTTCAGTCAGTCACCTAAAAGCTCAAAAACAAAAAAAAACTTGAAATCTGTGCCAATTTTCCAAACAGAAAATCATGAAACGTGCTGCAAACAAAAAATTAACAACAGAGAAAAAAACGCACATTTCTCTGACATTTTGCCGCTGATCGGATAACGTCTGAAAGAGACCGTCTAGAATTTCCGGGAGATACGGTAGCAGGTTGATTGAAGGCACGGAATACATGCAGCTCAGCTGAAAAAGAAACAATTCTGTCTGGTGACAGAAAGGAGACAAATTACATCGGGCGACATGCGGAGTAGGGACAGCGAAAGTAGCACATCTACGACTCCAGGTGCCATGAAAAAAGGCTTTATTTTGGAAATAGAACCCGTTTTTTAACGGACAAACATTTTTCCGTTTTTTGCATTTTTAAGCACATCACTCTTCTGCATCTGATATGTTGGCCAGACTGAAATGCAGAAAACCCTCAAACGTCGTGATGTTGGTTTCTTTTCTTCCGCATTTTTCTATCATTTCCTGCACTGGACACCGTTTCGAATTATTCTGCATCCAAACGACAAAAATCAGTTTTGACCCAACGAATACACTCACCCAAGAGATCAAAAAGCGTCGCACGTTGCTATCCTTTGTGTGCACGCGCTCCCGCACCAGCACCATTAAATCGGCGACATCAAACGACGGAGCGTCGCTCGCGATGTCCTGGCATTCGAGAGGAAAATGAGTTTTCTGTCGATAAGAAAAGTGTTTGTTTTAAAAAAAAACAGTTGACTCGTCCAACTAAGATAGGATTGTTAAAACGAATGTTAACTATAGGACTAATGGTAAATGGGACCGTGAAACTTGTGAGAACTTCACAAGTAAATCACCTTCAAAAGACGATCCAATAAATCGGCACCATTCCGAACATTTTGATCGGGGTCAGAGGCCAACTGCAAAAAGTAAAAAGAAAAAACAGTTCGAAGCGTTTCAATGCAGAACATGAGCTCTGCTGCTGTCTGAAAACCAACCAATCAGCGCATCGCAAAAGAACAAGGGCAATAGTCAGGGTATACAGTAGTTAGGGTTGGCAAAATACCGTTTTTTTCAAATCGTGGTAAAAAAACCTGTATTTTTACCGGTAAAATTACGGTAATTTTACCGGAAAAAAACGAAAGCCAAAAAGTTGTAAAAACCCACATATTTTTCGCAGCCGACTTTCAACTTGAACCAGGACTTGTGAAAACAACTTTCAGAATGCTTTGTTCAAAATATCGTGCACCAACAAAGAAAATAAATTATGTTTGGGCTTGAAAATCCAAAAGGTCAGCAATAAATCGAACATTATCTTTTGCTCAATAATTTATTGTCCACCAATTACATAGGAAAAAACCACAGCGTTTTCACCGGACAGTCTTTGGTCACAATAGACGAACACAATTTGCTGCAATAACGCAGTTAAACCGAATCAGTTCAGTCAGTTCAGATCAAAAAGAAAACAAATCAGTAATTGTGTAAGAAAGACAATGTTGAGCGACATTTGGAATTTTTGAAATTTTCAGCTCAGCTCGGCAGCTCCAGCCGATTCTTGCACATCGCTTAACAGTTCTTTCAAACATCAGTGTCAATTTCGTCATCATATTTTTCTTGGTCACAGATTTTCTCATTTTCTCATCAAAAATGATATAAAAACTCAGGGTTCGAAATTGAAAAAAACCGGAAAAATACGAAAAAAAACCGGAAAAATACAGAAACGGTCTTTTTCCCGTTTTTTTCAAGGCACCAATTTTTGCCCTGGTAAAAAAACGCGTATAAATACGTGTTTTTTTACCGGTAAAAAACCGGTATTTTTACCATGCCAACCCTAACAGTAGTACAACAACGACAAGAACGCAACAACCACGAAACCACCAAACCTTTGATAACGTGTCGAAAAGCACCGCAAAATGCTGCAATGATGACTCACGGGCCACTTTGATAACGTTGTAAAGGGACTGAAAAGATGTTGTTCTTGTAATTTTATTTCGAAATTTGTAATCGTGTGGGGGGCACATGACATCACTGGATGAGGCCACCCCTTTTCCGCATTTGATGTTGACCAAAACGAAATGCAGAGAATCATGGTGCAAATTGGTTGATTCGCTATTTGCATTTTTTGCTTTGCACACTTTGCACATTTGCATACACTTTCTTGTCTCGTCTAGTCAAACTAGATCAGTTGGAAATTTGCGAGTTAAAAAGTCAGAATCACGTTCACAAGTCTCATCATTGTCTTCTACTCGTCTCTTTACAAGTGGTAGAAGAACGGAACGGAGCGAACTGAAAGCAGGTGAGAAAAAATCATCGGCTTTACTTCGCACGCATAGTAGCGCACTCGGGAGTCGCTGTCTTCAAAACATTCGACAACGGGCAGGATCAGTTCACTCGTATAATCGGAGGACATCTGAAAACAAAAAAAGCCTTTGATTTGCTTGAATTTCCGCCTCGAACTGAACAATCGGTCAAACAAAGCTCGCAACACCCAACATCAAGTCCACCAAAAACCGTCAAACAATTTTTTTTAATATTTGAAGCACGCCCCCCACCGATTCCGGAAACCCGAAGGTACCAAACTCCGGTGGGATTGGGGAACGGACGGCTCACCATCCCGTGGAACCAATACCCTCGCCACGTGAGGGGAGGGGGACGTGGGAATTTCTAAATAATCAGATTAAAAAACCTCTAAACCCCTATCGAACCTGTCCGAGTGCGATGGCGACGGCGGCGATTCCGATGAGGCCGCCTTTGCGCAGATTGGCGTTCTGCGATCGCGCGAGCTCGTTGCCGACGACGTGCAGGATCTTCTGCACCTGCGTGATTTGGTTGTTCGCAACGCTGTCACGCACTAACCTGAAATTTGTAAAGCTTTTTTAATGGCTGGGATTCGAAATTTTTAATTTTTTGAATTGTTTTTTAAATGAGGTTTTTTATTAATTCAAAAACACATTTAACTTGTCAATGAAGAACCACGTCAGGCAGTCTGCTTTCTCTCTGTCGGGAGTACTTGAGAAACCCCTATGAAACTGCAATCGAACTCTAAATAATAGAGAATCAGCGGATTCGTTGGTTATTAAAGTATGCAATACATGCTTTCTGTGCAAACCAAACTCCGCCCCCACAACAATGCCTGCACAGAAATCACGTGACCACCCAACCAATCAGCTGGTTCCCCAAAATTTAGTGTTCGACTGTCCACTGTATGCACCTCCTATTTTTTTATTGACCTTCAGTTCAGATTTCCCCCCGCATATTGACAATTTCTTTAATTAGTTGAAAAAAATGAATTTTTTTAATTCAAAAAACCGAGATTTTCACTTTTTTCAACCCCTAGAAACGACTCAACATGACTGACTCCAGTCTGGATTTCAATAAGTTTTTCAATGACGTGACGGTGGGTGACACACCTTTCAGATTTTGAAAACAAACGAAACGAACAAACTTCTCAATTTCCAGCGCCGCCGCTTTCCGTTTCTCATACAGTTTGTCAGTCAGCGTGCGAATCTGCGCCTGCGTCAGCGGAGCGTACTGATTATCGGACATTGTTTGCGATTGGTTCAACTGAAAATGAATAATTTATTTCGTTCGATCGACAAGCGACAATTGAGAAATTGACAAATTGAGACAATCGACATATTAGGGAGATGGACGCGGGCCGCGCCGCGGGCGGGACACAACCTGACTTTTCCTTTTGCTGGAGCGGGATAAAATTCGGGACGGGGAGTGGGACTGTCTGTCCCTGTCCTCCCTCTTGTCTACTAGGGTTGTTAAAAAAAACAAAAATCGTCATTTTTGTTTAAAAAAAAAATTTAAAAAAAAAAAAAATTTCAAAAATCAAAGTTGTGCTAAATCAATCAGGGAGTCCGAAGAACCACATATGATATGCAAGCGCCTCCCGAATGACACCCGTATGGCGGAACTTTGCAGATTTTGTTTTGGTGACCTCAATCAGTACCGTGGGCGGGGGGGGGGGGTGGGGGGGGGTACACCCCCCCCAGAGCACCCGAGACCGTCGGGTGGGGGGGGGGGGGGGGGGGG
This sequence comes from Theristus sp. LFF4_11, assembly GCA_030248135.1. Classification (NCBI taxonomy): domain Eukaryota; kingdom Metazoa; phylum Nematoda; class Chromadorea; order Monhysterida; family Xyalidae; genus Theristus; species Theristus sp. LFF4_11. The sequence continues at coordinate 8,158 of JASANC010004795.1, forward strand.
GCACCGTGCCGTAATGCATCATTATTAAAACAGGTGCATGTGCAGTAGCGGTGGCCCCTGCCCTTTAACACAGGAAAGAAAAAAATGCAAAAACTAAATTGATCATTTTCACCTTATAAAAAAGGCTTGGCTTAGGATTAGGATTAGGTTTAGGATTAGGAACCTACAACGACTCATTGCAAGCAACCACTGATCAGAAATCAAAAAAATCACTTTTAAGTATGTATACAAATCGCACCGTGCCACCCCCCCCCCCCTAAAACCGGGCACCCCCCCCATCGTACCCCCCCCCCTCGAAAATTTGGCCGACACCCCCCCCCCACCCCCCCCCCCATGAAATTTTGTCTGGCGGACACCCCCCCCCAAAATTTTCTGCACACCCTAAAATTTTTTTCGAAAATCATGATTTTTTGTCTATAAAGTCCATAATATAAGCTGAATATATGATAACTTGACCATCTTCATTGTAATTTCAACGATTTTGCAGCAAAATTTAGCGTTTTTCCTTCAAAATTTAAGCGAAAAATTATCATGGGGGGGTGGGGGGTGGACCCCCCCCACAGAAAATTTTGAAAAAATGAGGGGGGTCCCACGTTACCATAGGTTGGACCCCCCCCTCACTTTTTGGTCGGCACCCCCCCCACGGTACCATACCCCCCCCCCCCTCGAAATTTTTTTTGGGCCCACGGTACTGACCTCAATTACCCCTTTTCCAAACCGTCACCATGCCTCTTCTTGTGTTTTGACCTCCAAAACGTCACTAATTGTCCCCAGCTAAACTAATGCTAAAGTGAAGACAAACATACCGCCTTGAAATTCGATCAATTCTTCTGATGGTGTTGCGACGACACGACACGAAGCAGCAAGCAACCAGACAACGTAGCGTTTTTGTTGAAATATAGAAAATTTTTGTTGAACTTTCGAAAAATTGTGCCAAAATTGAGGTTTTCAGAGCATATTAGAGGAAAATTTTTCGAATTTTTTTTTAAAAAAAAATCGGCATTTTTGTTTTTTTTAATCACTTTTTTTAAAAAAAAAAATTTCATTTTTGTTTAACAACCCTACTCTTGTCCTCGTCCCGCATAGTCGTTTTAGAACCAGTACCGTGGGCCCAAAACAATTTTCGAAGGGGGGGGGGGGGTACGTAAAACTACAAAGCTAAACCGGAGCTGGAGCTGATCCCTGATCCCAATGTTTCACCCCTTCAACAAAGCTGTCAATCAAGGCACTTTCACTTTGTTAAAAAGGCTTCACTTAGGATTAGGATTAGGTTTAGGATTAGGAACCTACAACGACTTCATTAGGATTAGGATTGGGCTTAGGATTAGGAACCTACAACGACTTCATTGAAACCGAACTAAACAACAAAACAGACTGTAAACTTGGCTTTGGTTTAGTAATGTAGGCAAAGCGGGGGGGTATGGTGCCGTGGGGGGGGGGGGGGTGCCGACCAAAAAGTGAGGGGGGGTCCAACCTATGGTAACGTGGGACCCCCCCCCCATGGGGGTCCCATGGGGGGGGGGGTGCGTTTTTTCAAAATTTTCTGTGGGGGGTCCACCCTAGGGTTGTTAAAAAAAACAAAAATCGTCATTTTTGTTTTTTTTTTTTAAATTTTTTTTTTTTTTTAAAATTTCAAAAATCAAAGTTGTGCTAAATCAATCAGGGAGTCCGAAGAACCACATATGATATGCAAGCGCCTCCCGAATGACTCCCGTATGGCGGAACTTTGCAGATTTTGTTTTGGTGACCTCAATTACCCCTTTTCCAAACCGTCACCATGCCTCTTCTTGTGTTTTGACCTCCAAAACGTCACTAATTGTCCCCAGCTAAGCTAATGCTAAAGTGAAGACAAACATACCGCCTTGAAATTCGATCAATTCTTCTGATGGTGTCGCGACGACACGACACGAAGCAGCAACCAGACAACGTAGCGCTTGCAAACGGAGCAGCGAGCACAATCGGACGCTCTGCGAGGCGAATCGTCACCTTATCTGCATCGGAAATGGTAGGCTAAGCTTTGGGACGCTCAAAAACTTCATCGCAGATGTTGTCGAAGCCTAAAATCAGTCGGTAAAACGGCCCAAAATCGACTGCTAAAGGTTTTACGAGGTATAATCAAAGAAAATTTTTGTTGAACTTTCGAAAAATTGTGCCAAAATTGAGGTTTTCAGAGCATATTAGAGAAAAATTTTTCGAATTTTTTTTTTAAAAAAAAAATCGGCATTTTTGTTTTTTTTTTAATCACTTTTTTTTTTAAAAAAAAAATTTTCATTTTTGTTTAACAACCCTAGTCCACCCCCCCCACCCCCCCATGATAATTTTTCGCTTAATTTTGAAGGAAAAACGCTAAATTTTGCTGCAAAATCGTTGAAATTACAATGAAGATGGTCAAGTTATCATATATTCAGCTTATATTATGGACTTTATAGACAAAAAATCATGATTTTCGAAAAAAAATTTAGTGTGTACGGAAAATTTTGGGGGGGGGGGTCTCCGCCAGACAAAATTTCATGGGGGGTGTGGGGGGGTGTCGGCCAAATTTTCGAGGGGGGGGGGGTCCGATGGGGGGGGGGGTGCCCGGTTTTAGGGGGGGGGGGGGTGGCACGGTGCCCCCCCACTAGGGTTGTTAAAAAAAACAAAAATCGTCATTTTTGTTTTTTTTTTTTAAATTTTTTTTTAAAAAAAAAAATTTCAAAAATCAAAGTTGTGCTAAATCAATCAGGGAGTCCGAAGAACCACATATGATATGCAAGCGCCTCCCGAATGACACCCGTATGGCGGAACTTTGCAGATTTTGTTTTGGTGACCTCAATTACCCCTTTTCCAAACCGTCACCATCAGTACCGTGGGCCCAAAAAAATTTTCGAGGGGGGGGTATGGTACCGTGGGGGGGGGGGGGGGGTGCCGACCAAAAAGTGAGGGGGGGGGGGTCCAACCTATGGTAACGTGGGACCCCCCAGGAGGGTCCCATGGGGGGGGGGTGCATTTTTTCAAAATTTTCTGTGGGGGGGTCCACCCCCCCCCCCCCCCCCCCCCCATGAAATTTTTTCGCTCAAATTTGAAAGGAAAAACGCTAAATTTTGCTGCAAAATCTTTGAAATTACAATGAAGATGGTCAAGTTATCATATATTCAGCTTATATTATGGACTTTATAGACAAAAAATCATGATTTTCGAAAAAAAATTTAGGGTGTGCAGAAAATTTTGGGGGGGTGTCCGCCAGACAAAATTTCATGGGGGGGGGTTGGGGGGTGTCGGCCAAATTTTCGGGGGGGGGTCCGATGGGGGGGGGGGTGCCCGGTGTTCGGGGCGGGGGGTGGCACGGTGCCCCCCCACCCCCCCCCCCCCCACCCGACGGTCCCGGGTGCGCTGGGGGGTTTGACCCCCCCCCCCACCCCCCCCGCCCACGGTACTGGTCACCATGCCTCTTCTTGTGTTTTGACCTCCAAAACGTCACTAATTGTCCCCAGCTAAGCTAATGCTAAAGTGAAGACAAACATACCGCCTTGAAATTCGATCAGTTCTTCTGATGGTGTCGCGACGACACGACACGAAGCAGCAACCAGACAACGTAGCGCTTGCAAACGGTGCAGCGAGCACAATCGGACGCTCTGCGAGGCTAATCGTCACTTTATCTGCATCGGAAATGGCAGGCTAAGCTTTGGGACGCTCAAAAACTTCATCGCAGATGTTGTCGAAGCCTAAAATCAGTCGGTAAAACGGCCCAAAATCGACTGCTAAAGGTTTTACGAGGTATAATCAAAGAAAATTTTTGTTGAACTTTCGAAAAATTGTGCCAAAATTGAGGTTTTCAGAGCATATTAGAGGAAAATTTTTCGAATTTTTTTTTTTAAATCGGCATTTTTGTTTTTTTTTAATCACTTTTTTAAAAAAAAAAATTTTCATTTTTGTTTAACAACCCTACCCCCCACCCCCCCCCCCCACCCGACGGTCTCTGGTGCTCTGGGGGGGGTGTACCCCCCCCCCACCCCCCCTCGCCCACGGTACTGTAACGTGACGTGATGCATCATTATTAAAAGATGTGCATGTGCAGTAGCTAGCGGTGTCCCCTGCCCTATAACACAGGAAAGAAAAGAATGCAGAAACTAAATTGATCGGCTTCGGACCAGTACCGAAGGCGAAAGCAAATTTTCGACGGGGGGGGGGGGTATTTATAGTTTATAGTTTTTCTTTATTATTCTTTATTCTTTTCTTTATTATTCTTTATTTAAAATAAAGCAAATTTATAGTTTTTCACAATAAAAATTGAAAACCAAAATTACCCAAAACAAAAAAAAACAATTAGCTGGGGAGTCAAGACTCAGACAGAATAACTACATTTGATGTGCAAACGCCTCCTGAATGACTCCCATATGGCTGAGCAGGTTTTTAGATTTTGTTAAACAGTCATTCGATCGCAGACGCGAGTTATGGTTGCCCATGCCATGATTCTGCAGTGCTTCACCACACTCTTCAACAAAAGCATGTCCCACTGACACCCTGACTTTATTACACCTTTTTCACCTTACCACTTATCAGTGAACTGTTCTGAGTTTATACATTTTTGCTTTCGGATTATTGTCATCATCAACCACACCTAATCTAATCGCATCTACATATAACCCGTCCCCTTTTCAAATGCCCCTCGTGCTGCCTCATTTCTTCTCATCGTTCGCATTCGGTGTTTTCGTCGGCGTTGCCGTGATCGCGGTTCTGCTGGCACTCTGTCTTGTTTATTCGGGCAGAGATTGGCCATACTTCTTGACCCCAACCGAAACAATAATCTCTACTGCCCCGCCAGAACAACGGTTGGATTTTTCTCTATTTTGAACTATTTTTAATAATGGGCTTTTTAGACATGACAAACTTGCAGGAAACGACAAGCAACCAACGACCGAGTTGAAAGTGCATTTTTCGAACAGGGAGTATTGGTAAGAAGTATGGCAACAAAAATAGAATGGTTTAAAAACGTTTTGTCCACATCATTTTCTCTTCCTGACAACTGTGTTGCGGTGAACAGTATACGACATTTTGCGAACAGTTTGCGCCAACGTTTGATTCAGGATGTCACCACAAATCAACTGCGCAGTTCACTTTGGCAGACTGCTCCGCTGCCTGAGCCCAAACTGAATCAGTTACGCCAAGAAATTCGCAACGAAATAATTTATGACGAGTATGTTACTGCGGCCAATGATAGCACGATACTCAGTAATCAGGTTGGGTGTGGCAAAAAGGTGCATTATTGCGTTACAGTCTTGCACGCTCTCTGTGCAGGCCAGGCCAGGGCACTGCTTTGGAGGTGCAGTTTGTTCTCGTCCTGCACAGAAAACGTGAAACACGTGATCACCAACCAATTAGCTAGTTGCAAATGAACTGTAGACTGGAAACTGGTGCGCTGTCAATGATTGTGGTGGGCAAACTGCGTTTTTTTTTAATTCAACTGGAACATGCAAATCATTCAACTTTTGGCAGCATAAGACGAGGTGGGAGGTTGGACCATTTTGCGCAGGCTTGCGAGCATCACTGGATGCGCGTAGCGTTGTTCAGTGCCGAGAGACGCGCTCGTTTGCAGAAGCCGACGCCGCTGCGGTTTGCAGTTCCGTCAATCAGCAGAGAAATGGAACGAAGAGCTGTTCCAGCAATCGTAGTCCCACGTCCACTCGTCTGTAAACGGCTACAGATACCGTTGTCACGTTAGAGACAAAGAGCGGTGTTGGAGTTTGAACGTTTACCATTGAAAACACACTATTGGAAGTCTAGAAAGTTGAACAAAATCTGAAAGTTTATAAAAAATACAGCCCAAGACTGAAAATAAGAATCACGACCTTGACCATGCCAAACTGTGTAGCTGAGTTTGAAGTTACGCAAACAAACACGCAGGCTCACTTGTTTTTTAATATTATTTAAAAAAACCCACATGACTGTCATATGGAAGGGAGTAAAAAATCCTGTTGACTAACTATTTGCTGATTTCTTCTTTAAAATTGCATTGCCTCTAAAAAATTCTGAAAAAAACATCTCCATTTTTTTCCCTCGCAGGCCCAAGACCACACATGAACTGCATGCACGCCACCAGTGAGTACAACCAACAGAAAATTTGCTGTCCGGCGCTTTGTGACTCGCATCCGGTTATTTCGGATCTGATATCGTCCGGCAGCTCCAGTGAAATCAGCTTGCACGATGGTGAGAAGTTGAGTTTGGAGAGATAAGCAATGAAAAGTTGATGAATGAACACTTTTGAATTCCACTTTGACATGGATTTATGATCTTGGTCATTTGATTCGCTCTGTTGTATATCTGCTTGTTTATTTTCTCTCTCTCTGACGTATTTGTAAGTTCATTACACAATTTATTGATGTGTCGATTGATGGTGTTTCAACGCTTGCTTGAGTTGCGTGGTGTCGGTGTGTTTTAATTCATTTCACACAATTGAATTTTACAATTGTATAACTTATAGCCTGGAGGATTGGTTGGTACACATACGAGCAGTGTGATCATAACGCATCCCATCCTGTGCAAGCATTAGTGGGGAAACGGAGTCATAAAAATACCCAACAAACTTTTCAATTTGGACATATATACCTTTTGCAGCGTGGAATATGGATCCAAAATCATGTCGTGTTTCTTGTTCCAAATGATTTTTCTGGTTCTTTAACACTTCAGAAAAAACAGACTAGCTCACTAGCACTGAAAGCGCAAAATTTGAACTCAGCTAGTCAACGCGGTTCGAAGGCATGCGGTCGATCCGGTACCGGTCGATCCGGTACGGTCGATCCGGTACCGGTCGATCCGGTACCGGTCGATCCGGTACCTGGCAATTTTCTAGGGCGGTTGATCCGGTACCAGGTCGATCCGGTACTCGGTCGATCCGGTACCAATTGAAATTTTCAACTGTTTTAGCACTCAATTCAATTTGTTTCTGATTTGTTTTCCATTTTTCTTCGTTTCTCTCATTTTATCTGATGTCTGAAACATTTTACCGCAGGTTTTTTCGCGGGAAATATGAAAATAAAAACAACAGACATTTTTCCTCAACTCCAAAAGAGAACCGTATCAGTCTTCATATTTTTATTTTGTTCTCATTTTTTTGCTGAGCTGATAATTTAGCAAATTTTCACCGTCTTGGAGCTTTATTCTTCTGGAAAATAGTTCAGAAAATAAAAAAACATATGGTACACTTGTTTTGCTTTTTTCAGAATCAGATTACGATTCCCAAAACCAACCAAGTGTCGCAAGTCGTCGTCGTCTCATATCGTATCATCAACAATCGTATCAACAATCAACCAAAGAAAAATCGAAAGCATAACGAATTGAATGCTAAAAACCCGTAAAACAGCTGAAAATTTCAATTGGTACCGGATCGACCGCCCTAGAAAATTGCCAGGTACCGGATCGACCGGTACCGGATCGACCTACAGCCGTTTTGTGCGATAAACGTTGAATTAAATTGAAAAAATGTTGAAAATTTTTTAACATTTTTCAAAGTAAAAAATTCCAAAAAAAATTTAAATTAAAAAATCGGGGGTTTTACGTTTTTTAACCCTACGCCGACTAAAATTAAAATTAAAAGAGCATTTAAACAAAAATTAAAAAATACAAATAATAATAAAAAACAAAGTGCCGATTTAAAAAAATAGGAAAAAATTCGTCTATTATGTTTGAAAGAAAACCTCATTTTTTACACAGTTATTTCGAAAGTTCAACAAAAATTTTCTTTGACAAAACCTTATGGATTTATATTATATTATATTCAGCTTATATTCAACTCAGCGCGTCAGCGCGGTTCGAATGCACCTATTTTTGTCGACCATCAAATTTTTTCCTCCGGCATTTTGAAATTTTTTTTAATTAATTAAAAAAAATTAAAAAAAAAATTTAATTAAAAAAACTAAAAAAGGCAGTAGCGAAAGTGCGGGGGGGGGAGTGGAGTGGGGGGGGGGTCCACCTAGGGTTGTTAAAAAAAACAAAAATCGTCATTTTTGTTTTTTTTTAAATTTTTTTTTAAAAATTTCAAAAATCAAAGTTGTGCTTAATCAATCAGGGAGTCCGAAGAACCACATATGATGTGCAAGCGCCTCCCGAATGGCTCCTGTATGGCGGAACTTTGCAGATTTTGTTTTGGTGACCTCAATTACCCCTTTTCCAACCCGTCACCATGCCTCTTCTTGTGTTTTGACCTCCAAAACGTCACTAATTGTCCCCAGCTAAACTAATGCTAAAGTGAAGACAAACATACCGCCTTGAAATTCGATCAATTCTTCTGATGGTGTTGCGACGACACGACACGAAGCAGCAAGCAATCAGACAACGTAGCGCTTGCAAACGGAGCAGCGAGCACAATCGGACGCTCTGCGAGGCGAATCGTCACCTTATCTGCATCGGAAATGGTAGGCCAAGCTTTGGGACGCTCAAAAACTTCATCGCAGATGTTGTCGTAGCCTAAAATCAGTCGGTAAAACGGCCCAAAATCGACTGCTAAAGGTTTTACGAGGTATAATCAAAGAAAATTTTTGTTGAACTTTCGAAAAATTTTGCCAAAATTGAGGTTTTCAGAGCATATTAGAGGAAAATTTTTCGAATTTTTTTTTTAAATCGGCATTTTTGTTTTTTTTAATCACTTTTTTTAAAAATTTTCATTTTTGTTTAACAACCCTATCCACCCCCCCCCTCAGCCGAAAATCCTGCCCGTGCACGGGCAGATACCCGTGTACGGTGTGTGTACCCCCCTCCCCCCTTTACCTCGACACGGGTACTAGACTCCCCCCACCCCCCTCCGCGAGAAAACACGGGATCGCACCCCCCCTCACGGTCGTCAATATCATCTCAATTTTTTCCAAAAATACCGTAATTTTTGCATTTTTCTTGACGTTTGTGTCTGTCCCTGCATAGATTTTGTTGTTTCTGACCAAACAAGCAGCTTGTTTGCACAAAATATTCTGTATTTTACAAGAATTTCTGTGTTTTTCTAAGGCAAAAATTTGGTATTACCCGTGCGATCCCGTGCACCCCCCCCCCCTCACGAAATTTTTCTGCCAGTGCACCCCCCCTCAGGTAATGTTGCTGCCCGTGCACCCCCCCCCCCTCACCGAGAAGGCACCTGGACCCCCCCCCCCCCCGGCCCCCCCTCTAAAATTAGGCAAACACCCCCCCCCCCCTCACCCGAGGTCCCGCTTTCGCAACTGACAAAAGGGATTTTCATTTTTTTCGAACCCTATTAAATGGGTTAAATACGACTTGATTACAATAAATCGGTTGTTTTCATTTTTAAGTGCGTGCCGTGCGTCAGCGTCAGTGTCAGTCAACAACTCAGTCCAGTCTAGTCGAGCCAGCGACAGCAGCACAACAAAAAATTTGTTTACTTTACTACACCCCATCCCTGTCGTCGTCTCGTGTCGTGCGTGTTCGTTTCGTTCACAGCGGCGTCCGCGTCCGCTCCCTGTTTTTCTTCCGCGCACCGCACCGTAATCTCGCTTTGAGTTATGTCTGGCCAAACACTACAGGTTTGCTTGCAGTCGCTGTTTGTAACAAATTGTTTGTTTCTGAAAAAATCTGTTTTTTGAGTGGTGAAACAATTGTGAATTGTGAGAAATTTTGACGCTGAAAACGCCATTTTCGTGTAAAATATGCCACATGAAATGAAAAGCAAACGAGACACAGTAGTAAAATCCGGCATTCTAAAGTACTCGCATTTATTTTTTTTTGTTCTTGTTTTTGATTTTAGAAAGCAATCGAGATCGTCACAAAGGCTACCGAGGAAGATCGAAAAAAGAATTATGAGGAAGCTTTGCGGCTATACGAGCACGGCGTCGAGTATTTCCTGCATGCCGTGAAATGTCTGCTGATGACAATTTTTTTATTCTTTTCTGCACGTTTTTTTGCAGTTCAATCGCGTTTCTTTCTCAATGTTCGTCAAGAGTGAGACTGCTTTGGATTTTTCACCATAACAGCGCAGCTGATTTCTAAAATGGAACTCTCCAGTTTTTAGGCATCACACAGTTTTTTTCAAAAATGATCACAACACCACAAAGATTGTTCTGGGATGAAGATTTTTGTCATCTTAAGGCGCGTTTAGCAATTAGTTTTTTGTGCGTACGCACGGACACGACATGTAAAAAATGGCCACGCGATTTAGAAATCGTGTCGTGTGTGCTATCTTAATGCATTACGGACACGATTAGTTTGCGCACGGGATTTAGAACGACGTTTGTGCGTACGGACGAAAAACTAAATGGTGTTTCCGCCTTTAACATACGTATCTAATACACGTCAAATTTCGCTCAAAAGTACAGTCAAATTTTTGATTATTTCTTGTTGTTCCCTTTTTTCAGACGAAGCGCAAGGCGATAAACAGAAGGAGACGATTCGAGCGAAATGTATTTCGTATTTGGAGCGTGCGGAGAAACTAAAAGATTATCTGAAGGATGGAAAACGAAAAAAGAAACCGGTGAAAGCCGCCGACGCGGACGATCGCAGCGGCAAGGATTCGGATAAGGATTCCGACTCGGGCGACGACCCGGAAAAGAAGAAAATGGACGATAAAATCATGGGTCGGTGAATTGTTGCGTCAAAAATGAATGTAAACTCTGTTCCATAGCTGGGCAAAGTATGTTTGTTTAAACGTGTCACTTTGTTTCGCAGAATACAGAACGTTGACACTTGGAATATAAGACACAAAGTTGACACAAAAAAAGAAAAGCGTCCGAACGGTGATATGGGCTACGTTTTTTGCCAGGGCTGACCTAAAAAAGCGTACAAGACGCCGTCGAGTAAGGCGCCCATTGAGTTTTTTCTGTCATTAAGTGCCTGTCTGTTTACCCTCGGCGGGGCTCGATGTCCCGAGCGCCAAGACAAGCTATCACCCAAGCTACAATGGAGACAAACAAATGTATCGGGTTTGACTGAAATCGAACACCCCATTTGTGGCTAAATGTGTTTTTTGCAGCTTACACATTTGTATTTGAGCCTGCTGGACCATACTCTTGCTGTGGACGTCCCTAATTTCGTATTTTTTGACCATTTTCCTTCACAATGAAAAACGTTGAAACAGATTCGTGTCGAAACCGACCAGAGTGGATACCGTACTCTGTGAGCACATAATTTTAGCATTCGACTCTAATAGTACACGAGTGAGTAACTGAGACTGGGAGCCAACCATCATTGTGTTTATCAATTGAAAAGCTGAACTGTTGATTTTACGCCGTTTGCCAATTCTTATGTGCAATTTTGCAGACGCGATTGTGCGTGAACGGCCAAACGTGAAATGGGACGACGTCGCCGGTCTGGAGTTGGCCAAAGAGTCGTTGAAAGAGGCCGTAATTTTACCCATCAAATTTCCGCATCTGTTCACTGGTTTGTTGAGTATTTTTACCCAGTTTTCGTTATTTTAGCCCAAAGGGGCGACTTAGATACTGACTGGTGTGCACATTCGTACTTTAGTAAAGCGGGGACGTACAGACAAACACACAGGCACGTGTGCACTGAACGTACGTGGCAATGTGATGTGTGTGCCTGTAGCCTGTGTGTGTTTGTTGAAGTAATATTACTATGTTTTATAGTGGTACAACGGGATGTGACCAGTTGCTATTGCACTGCACTTCCTTGCTTGCAGACGAAAGATTCTGAATAAAATAGAACAAAGGACACAGTGTCTGACAAACTAAATCACAGAAAAACAACAACAAAAAAGCACAATTTTGACAAAAATTTCACAGGCAAACGAACACCGTGGAAAGGAATTCTGTTGTTCGGCCCGCCGGGCACGGGTAAATCGTATATCGCAAAGGCGGTCGCCACCGAGGCCGGGAACTCGATGTTCTTCAGTGTCTCGAGTTCAGATCTGGTGTCGAAATGGTTGGGCGAGAGTGAAAAGTAGGTTTGATTGGCTTCAAGTTGCCAAAAACTTTCTTTAACCGTTCCTGTTCGGAGTCATTCAATCAAATCAACCTCCCCCGGATCGCTTTGCTGCCCCCCCCCCTATCCCTAGCTTGCCCCCCGCACCTACAAGTATACAGACGAATAAGCGTGTCCCCCGGCCCGGCCCGGTGGGCCAATAATATTGTCACCACACGAGAGGGAGGTCGCACGGGGGGGGGGCAAGTTTTGAATGAATGAACTTTTGTCAAAACTAGGGTTGGCATGGGAAATTAACCCTTTTTTTCAAAGAAACTGTCTTTTAAAAAATCGACAAAAACTTTTCTCTGTGCAGACTGGTGCGCAGTCTGTTCACGTTGGCGCGCCAGAATGCGCCCGCTATCATTTTCATCGATGAGATCGATTCGCTGTGCTCGTCGCGCTCCGACACCGAGTCCGAATCTGCCAGACGCATCAAGACCGAGTTTCTCGTGCAGATGCAAGGTTGCTCAGGGGCGGCATCTGTTGTTGGTTTTTTGTTGCTTTGTTGTTGATGGGAACTGAACGGAACTGTGCGCATTCATGAATTCAAGGCGTCGGCCACGACAATGAGAACATTCTGGTGCTCGGGGCGACTAATATTCCGTGGGTGTTGGATGCGGCGATCCGACGACGATTTGAGGTGCGTGCCTGTTTTCTTTTTGATTAAATCAAGCACAACGCTCGTTTTAAGGTTGCTGCAGTTGGAACACGTGCTAGATTCGATTTGAAGAGTCTCTTTTTGTCCACGCAATTTATACACCAGGATTAGTTGAGCTACGTTGAAAAGGTCTTGGGTTCTGTTTGCTGAATTCTTGTTTTCTACCGTTTTTCATGTTCTGTTTTTTTATTTTGGTTCCGCGGCAGCATCCGTTTTGCAAGCGTAGCGAGCAAATCAGTTTCATGGTTGGTTCACGCGGCGATTCCAAGTTGCCCAAGTGGTCCTGTCCTCAGGATCAGGAACTAGCGGCACTTTTCAGTGTTTTTAAATTGCCGCGTTACACATAAAGCTGATTTACTATCTAAGCGCGCATTGAATCATGGAACCAGACAATAAATAGACAAGAAATGGCAATAAATAGTTCATCCGTTGTTTTTTTTCAAGAAACGCATCTACATCCCATTGCCGGATGCACCGGCACGCAAGATCATCTTCAAACTGCACATGGGCAACACACCGACGACACTCACTGATGACAACTATAGAACGCTGGCTGAGAAGACTGATGGGTAAGAAGAGAATCACGGTAGAAAGACGATGTTTTTAGCCAGACCTGACCTGGAAAAGTGTACAGAACGCCGTCGAGTAGGGCACCCATCGAGCTTTCTCTAGCAAGTGCCTATACAGCCCTCAAGCGGGGCTCGATCCCCCGAACGCACAGACAACAGTGTAACGCGCTACCACCGAGGCCACGAGCGGTGATTCAAGCATACTTTTTATTCGCCCCACCACCACTTTCCAGCTATTCCGGCGCCGACATCAGCATCGTTGTGCGTGATGCGTTGATGCAGCCAGTGCGCAAGGTGCAACACGCGACACATTTCAAGCGGGTCAGTTTTGCGATAAAAACGAAAGTGAAAACTGAGCAGTGTCCATTGAGATTCACTCAGGGCGCTTCGTGATATTTGATTCCGTGCGCAAACGAGAGTCGCTGACGTGCTAATCAGCTGATTGGCTGCTTTTGACTTACGGCTCGGCTCTCTGATTGGTTTTCCTGTGCCCCGCTTTGTACTGCTAATCAGCGTGCCAGATTCAGTTGTTTTCAATTGATTCAACGTGCACAAACAACATGTGTTACAATTCGACCGTAACTGTTGGTTTTTTCAAACCGACAAGTGCTAAACAACCGTTCACCCGATATCCCGAAGTCTTTCAAACTGAGAAGTGCCACCAGACAACAATTCTTCCGATTTTCCAAGTGTTTCAAAATAGCGAACTTCCATTCAACACCGTCCACCAATTTCCCCCATGTTTTTCAAACCGCACAATTGCCATTAGCCAGTTCCCACAATTTTCCCAGCGTTTCAACCTAACAAATGCCAAACGGCACCATTCCTTAGCCAAATTTGTCCACTTTTCTCGCCGCAGGTGAGCGGACCATCAAGGGACGACCCGACGATCATCGTGCACGACTACTTGACCCCGTGCAGCCCCGGTGCGCCTGGCGCACAGCCGATGTCCTGGATGGATGTGCCCGGCGAGAAACTCCTTGAGCCGGTCGTTAGCATGGTGCGTGTCCTCGTCATGGTCGCTCTAGTCCGGACACGTTTTTTTGTCGGAGAACCAGCGTACTTTATCTATGCGAACCAATCTCCGCCTCCACAGCAATTCATGCACAGAATGCCTGCATCAACCAATCAGCTAGTTGGATGTGTTACAGAGTTAGATTGTGATGTAACACGACGGCCACAGACACACAAACACAGCGGCACCGTTGAAGTCCTTGTCTGAGGACGATGCGGTCTCTCTGTTTGGGACGCAGTAATCTTGCACTCGCACAGACCAAAAAAACTATGACTGAGGCACGCATAAAAGGCCAGTAATTCAGCCTCGGCCACTTGTTGTAGTGCTTCGAGTGTGGTCTGGTTTGCTTACGAGCTGACCAACTGGTAAAGTGTGTGTGTGTGTGTGTTTAAAAACCTGTCACTTTTTCGCAGAGTACAAAACTACATTTCGAATTACAGTTCGAAGAGCAAATGTATCGGGTTTGCTTGAAATCAACTACCCCATTTGCGTGAGTAAATGGGGTTTTTGAGGCAAATTCCGATCCCGTTCTGCTTCTTACGAAGAGCTCTTTATTCTCCGACAAAGTGACAGGTTCAAACAAACACAAACTACTGTAGCTGTAAAAGCCGATTTTTGTCTTTTTTCAGTCGGACGTTCTACAGTCGCTGTCAAATAGCAAGCCAACGGTGAACGACGAAGATTTGAAAAAACTGACGAAATTCACGGAGGACTTCGGCCAAGAAAACAATTGATTGATAAAAAAATAATTATTTCTAAAAAATTACGGTTCCACCGACTTGTGTGATCATGAGCGTTTGTTTATCTTGTCGTTTTTTTGTGTGAAGAATTTCAGATTTTGTGAACTTCGGCTTTTGTTGTTTACACTATTTTTGAGCGCTTGTGTACAGAGAAATTATTAACACTGTGATTTTTTTCCATGTGCGGTGAGCGGACGTAATGCGCTTTTTTCTCTGCTGGATTTTTTTGTGTTTGTGTTTTTTTTCGATCATTGATTTTTACACTTTTACAAATGTGTTGCCTGTGGTTTGATGGTGTGGGAAATGGAAAACAAACACACTTTTCAATACTGCAAGACCTAGTTATACTAATAAAGTGTTGCTTTGATTTTGATTAAGCCCATCTGGTGAGCTGCAGGCAACACATCTTCTAATGCCAATAAAACGCAGAATGTTGTCTTTAAAAATGCTGTAATTCCAGCTTTGTTGTATTTTCTGCGCATTTCAGTTTTTATTCCCGCTCCGTGTTTGTTTGTTTGATTTTTCCGACCGAAACAGTGACCGATCTGTGTGGAAAAATTGAAAACACTAAAGCGGAAGCCAAGGATGTGACTAGCGATTCAATAATGCTGCTGTGCTCTGATTGGTTGCGCGACCGACAAGTGACAGCCAATCAGCGTGCCCGATTTTTCTCCAAGCTGCGTCATGAGTCACTCGATAAAAAGGTTGCACAACCGCGGCCCACAAAATTCACATGTTTCGTCAACTTTTCAGATCAAAGTTGTTGACAATGTTAAGCGAAAGCTTGAAAGGAACCACAGACTAATATGACTGTCGTGTAACGCGGACTGGTTGCATTGACCGCCTTGAAATGCTAAGTTGCTTGCACCATCTCTGAATCAAGTGTAATGTGCAGAGTAGGGCTCTCTGAGCAACCGGAGTTTGGACCAGGCTGCGATAGCACGTTCACCAATAAATAAAGACAGAAATCAGATGAACCGACTCGACTCCTTTCGTTTTTTTGTATCAGTGACCGCCGCATGCTAGTTTTGTGTGTAATTAGCACGGCATTTCCATGTCTAATTTCGCTGTCGATGATCATTCGAAGTTACCAAAATTGTGTTATTGTCACCAATAATTCTCAAGAAATCAAGCAGAATAAAACTTTTAAAACAATCTGTTGCATGTTTGTTCATTCGGAAGTAGCAGCAGCCAAAAAACAGCGAATAACCGCACACATATATCTGGTTTGTTTTATTGGAAAACTGCTGGTTAGGACTTTTCACAAATCTGAATTTTACTGCAATATCATTATGCATATCCCGCGGCAGTCAACAGGATGGATTTAAACTTTTGTCCTTGGTTGCTTTCGGTTTTGTTATGCGTGCGCGCAAAGTCGAAAGTGGTTTGGTTCGTTTGAAAATTTATAAATAACAGCGTTTATCAGACAGAAATCAACGGTGAAATTGCATGTGCATTTTATTTATGCATTTTGCCATATGTTCGCTATCAATGTTATTATCAAATGCGAAATCTCTGCGGCCCCACGGGTTACTGTGTCTACATCGTATTCAATCTACACGATTGTACTTTGATTGTCTTGATTGAGAATGGTTATTATATTTTGAATGACAATTCTAAATCATTTGTTGCTCTGGAAAGCTTCACGTTTCAGTCCTATCCTCGGGAAGTTTGTTACGTGAGATCGTGTCGAGACCGGATACGGTAGGTACCGTTCTCCGTGGTGCCCACAGTTTCGGCATTTTACTGTACAGTCTCCCCGAGTGAAAAAGATTGAAATGCAAGATTTCCTATTGCGCGCGCGCGTCTGTGCAGGCAAATTGTAGAACGACCAAGTGTGATTTTTTGTCACCAACGAACGA
The DNA here is from genome assembly GCA_030248135.1 of Theristus sp. LFF4_11. NCBI lineage: Eukaryota > Metazoa > Nematoda > Chromadorea > Monhysterida > Xyalidae > Theristus > Theristus sp. LFF4_11. The sequence goes on from JASANC010004795.1 coordinate 24,894, forward strand.
CAGCAAATCGTGCAGTTGCACTCTGCATTCGTTTTCGAGATTTGAATGGTTTGACAGGTTTTCTGAGCTACTGTATATGCGGTTTTCGGAATATGCGTTCAACTTTGAATTTCAAAACGATATAATGCGTGTGCATGTTTTTTGTAGTCAGCGTTCAAAACTTATCACGATATTTATGCATTTCACCGTACTTTTTCATCGCGATATTTTTATTCATTAACGGATATTAACGGATCAAAAAAATGTTTCCAAAAAATCAGATCTCTGACAAAACCGCGATTAATGCCAATTACTGCAATTTTCGTGTCAGCGCTTGTGGGGATCGTCGTCATTTATTTCGTCCGAGCGATCATGTACTACAGCACGGCGCCGCAGCAAGATGCCGACGATGAAAAGAGCGAGAAACGCAGTTGCTGCTGTTGTTGTCTCAAGTTAGTCGAACATACAAAGACTAACATTTTCCTAGATTAACCGTTTGCGTGCTGATTCGCTGCAACACGCCAGTTTCACCTACCGAACAGGCCAGCAATATGCTGTTGCTGCGTACTACGGTTACAGAATGCGGCTAGCAGAACCGGCATCGGCACCGTCAAGTCTAAATTTGGCGAACAAGGCGAAAGGCGGTCTCGCCTAAACGAATTTGGCCAGCAAGCCAGAGGGTGACCTGTTTGAATGCGACCGCACACCAGAGTAGTGCGGCCAACTGGTCGGAATAAGATCTAGTAAACCGCAATGTGCGAGGAAAACTGGTACCTACTGCACGAACTGTACTCTTGTAAGCCGGATCTCGTTCTGCTGCATGGTTACCTCCTTGCATGGATTCGATTGGTGACAAACCATAAACAATGAAATTAATGACGAACATAATTGATAAATGGAAACTTTTGCTGGCAAATTTATAAATTTTTTCTCAGTATCTGGCTTTATTTCAATTTTTTTCTGTTTACCAATCGTTTTTGCAGGGTTTTCTGCAGCGCTCTGGCCTGGCTACTGGTGACTATTGTTTTTGCCTGCTTGCTCGCTGCCTGTTTCGTCTACGTCATCATTGTCACACCATCACCAGACCATGTCTATCCTTATGTGTTCGCGGGTTTCTCTAACTTTTTTGGACACTGAAGAGCATTTTATTTATGTTACTTTTTTACTTTGTGCTTTCATCACAGGTGATCAGAGAAATCTGAAGGCAGACTCATTTGGTATTATCAATGATTACATGCTGATTTGGTGATCGGATGATATGCAAGGTTTTTTTCATAAAAAATCCACCTTTTTAGGGTGGACAAAGCACAGGATTACAAAGGCGTCATGGCAGAGAATGACATTCTTGCCATGAATGGGCAGCGCATTCTGGCCGGTCGAGCGGTGGCACCCGAGTCACTGGCGCTGCACAACGGTAAAAATACTGGTCTGAATGATGATCGTGCGTGGATCTTTTGAACTTTCAAACGAACTTTGCACAGTCATAGTCACATCACAAGCACACAATCAGATGAAAAAAGTGCCTGAACAGGTCCTGTCCGTCTGGGTGTCCTGCGTGGTGTGCTATCAGGCGTGGTATTACTGTGGCAGTACTAGGAGTAATGGACCACTTTTTTTGTTTCCGGGGCGCCCATGCCAGGCGGGCAGGGCACCAGACCGGTTTACCCTCGTTTTTGATCAGTAATGCTATCACCGCTACGCACAAATTGATATTACTACTGTATATGTTTTATTGAGGGAAATGAAAGCAATCTTTGATGAGGAATCGCTTCTGAATTTCCAAAGGTTGATTACCCAAAATACAAATACCTAATTCTCACAGGAAGCATTTACACTGGACTCGCAGACGGTAGACTAGTGAAAATTACGAACGACGAAATTGTCGAAGAGTGGCGCTACGTTACACCTGCGGAGGGCACTAACTGTGGTACGGTATTTTTGTTTGTTTCTGAAATCGAAAAAAACCAGCAAATTCCTTTGTTTTCAGGTGTACCGTGGCCGCAGCGCTACGAGACCGAGCCGAAATGCGGTCGACCGCTGGGAGTGCGAGTGCGCGACGGTTGGATCTACGTCTGCGACACTTATGTCGGACTGTATCGAATGCAGATACACACCGGTAAAGATCGGAAGCCATTAGATTGGTGGATTTGATTCTCGGTCAAATCGACGATCTACACGATACGCGTCTTGGTGAATGACTTTCTCTCATATGCTCCTATTCATCAGTTCAATACCGTATTACCTCCAATAAACCCCCATGGGGGATTAATACGTCAGCGACTTTTAGGGGTGGGGTTTATTGGTGGGGGGATTAATGGTGGGGGGTGGTTTAATGGGGGTAATACGGTATCAAAAGACCGTCTGCTATCATCAAAGTTGTGGTGTATTTCGTCAAACCTGTCAGACTCTTTCGCAGAATACAAGGCACACAGGAAACTTTGGAACCCAAGCGACTGCCTTGAATGAAACGCGACACGGAAATAGCAATGAATAAAATTTGGAAAAGAAAATTTTGAAATAAAGAACTGAATGCAAACCCAGGAACGAAAGAGCTGCTGATCCCAGTGGGCACCGTCGTCGACGGACGTCCACTGACGTTTTTTAATGATCTGGAGTTTCTGGACGAACAGACGATTCTGTTCAGCGATTCGTCGTCCGAGTGGACGAGACGCGACTTCTGCATGGCCGTGCTCACGGCGGCGCCTGATTCGAGGTGTTGTTTACTGTTTACTGTTTGTTTTTTTGAGCCTGTCACACAGAACACTTTGTGGCAGAGGATAAAAAACAATGTCACAGTGGTGTTCCGTTGGTTCTGGTGACGTGTATCTTTTTGATTATAGGGCCGATGAGAAAACTGAGGGTTGCTTGAGTCTCTTATGTTGTATTTGATTTTAGTAGCCGTTTTAGTGGCGCCTTCCTGATGGCGCCGTCTTTAGTAATTTCCGAATTTTTCAGTGTCTGAACAAAAAATACGGAATGAAAGTGACTGAAAAATTTTCACTGCCATACCAAAATTCCGTGGTTTATTGAAAGCTGTGTGCGCCGTTTTGCACATTCTCCTGGTGTGTACGGGTCGCGAAGAATTTCAGGGTGCTGCGGCACAACATGGCCACCGGTGAAACGACGGTCATCGCAGACGGACTACGATTCGCGAACGGAATCGTGCTGTCGCCCGATAAGCAATCGTTGTTGGTGGCCGAGTGCACGATGGCGAGGATTGTTAGGTGAACAAGAGAAAGACTGATAATTGGGCTGCAAAAGATCATGTGAAATGCGCTGAAGAAATTGCATTTTTATCAAGAGCACGAATTGTGCCATAAATGTCAATCGCTATGATCCTTTTGACGTCTGGGGAATGGGGATCTGCAAAATACATTTGCAGTTTGCACATTGTAGATAGAATTGGAATCTGCAAAAAAGGTCGAAGTTTGAAATTTCTGACACTTTTCCGAGAAAATCGCATTATTGCCAAAATCAACACTGATAGCCGAGCTGAAATAAATGGGACGCAGCCAGAGCATTCACCTGACGCGTGCCATCCGCATCACACCGCAACGAAATCAACCCGGAAACGAAAATGCAAAAACGACACCGCCATTATTATATGTTTCAGAGTGTCTTTAGAGACTGGCGACACACAAGTGTTCGCTGACAATCTGCCCGGTTACCCGGACAACATCCGCCCGACGCAAGACGGCCGCCACGTTTGGGTGCCAATGGCAGCCGGTCGCCACCCAAGCGAGTCGTCAGTGTTTCAGTTTCTTGGCGAGCGCCCGTGGTTGAGGGAGATTCTGCTGAAGGTTTGCTCTGTTCACGTTTGCAGGTTTTGTTTCTCAGCGTCGTGCGTGTCACATTATGTGGCATGAGTTTACATTAGACAGCATTGTTTGTGCATATCACACAGCGTTGTGTACCGAACGCAACGTTTTATTGCATAAAAGCGTTGGCGTGCTTGCATTACAGCATGTTACATTACGTTACATTAGGCGCCACAGCGTCACCGTGCAGCATTATCAAACATTATGCAACGTAATGCAGCATTGCGAAGCATATGACACAGCGTGTAATACAGCATCACGACACTTTTTGAAGCGTTTATTGTTGCATTACAGCATTATGCCGTATAATACAGCGCACGAAGCATTATCGATAATGATTACAGCGTTAACGTTATACTGCCGTGAAATGTTAGCATATTTGCAGTTTCTCGACAAGAAAACGCTGTGCACACGCGTGATGAACGTGCTCAGTTGGAGCTCATTAAGCAATAACGCGCGTTCGATCGTGGCAAAACTCGACCGCAACACGGGCGCGATGGTCCGCAGTTACCAGGACACCAACGGCGACGTCGTCATACACGGCAGTCACGTGCTGGAGCTGGGCGAACACATTTACATTGGCAGTTATGCGGCGCCGTTTCTGGTGAAGGTGAAAATGCCGACTGACGAGTTGTGATGATTGTTGTTGTGGAGACTTGTTGTAGCACTGCGGAAACTGTACAGCCAATTTTTTTCTGATTTGAATTGTTGATAAGGTGACTGAATCAGTTCAAAAACACATATGTAAATCAATCAGACACACTCAGAATAAAAGTGGACTTTTTTTCGGTATTTTTTAGTCCAGCGGATGACTGATTTAAGAAAGGTGTGCGCTGAACAATTAGCAGAAATGGTGAACCTATACGTTTCTTTGTCATTTTTCTTTTTCTTTTGAATCATCTCATCACGCAGATTTCGAATTCCCGTTTTTGCGCCACCTAATACAAAGAACAATACGAAACGAGTAAAATAGTGCGTTTTACGACGGATGTGCCATTACATGAAATTCAGTCCGAGATATTTCTACATAAGCAAAACTTCAGTTCGGGAGTAACAAAACACAGCGACTTTTAGAATTTTAGAAAACAACAAATCATCACGCGCAACACAATACGTCTTCTGAAAACCCCTCTTACTTCCGAAACACGCGCCTCGAAAGTCATGTGTCTCGCACTCTCTCGAGAGTCTTTGAATAATTCATGTCTTTTGCAAGCTACTGAACAAACAGCACATTTGAGAGAACAAGCATATCAAGAAGTACGCTAAAACGAACCAAACGCTTTTGTTCCAACCGGGACTGCGATAATCATTCGGTCGTGACCCCAAACAATAAACGCAAAATAAGCCGCCGCTGCAAAAGAACATGACGAAACAAAAAAACTTCAGTGCAGCGCGATAAACATAACTTCCTCAGTGGGGTTTGTTGTTCTCTTCTCTATTTTTTCTGTTCCGCTCCACAGTTTTTGGCTTTTAGAGTTGTTAAAAGATGGCTTGTTTGAGAAACGTGTGTGTCTACACTCTTCACAGAAACACAAAGAATGAAAAAAAACGCCATTTCAGAATAAAAGAGTTTATTGTGCCATTATGTTTGCTTTGGGAACCATAAAAAACACTTGAAGGTTTTGGTAAAGAACATATTGAGTTTTCCAAATCAACTCCATTTATTGTTGAGTGTTTGCGCGCATCCGATCGTTGAGATTTTTTGTTATGCGTCAAAACACAAAAGTTGTCATGAAAAAAAGTTTGTTCATGAATAAAAATAGCGTACAATCATGTTCTCTTTCATCAACTGTGACCTGAAACTGATGTTTGATTTTCCCCAGTAGACAGGTTTCAGCGTAAAACGCAACACAAACATTCTGAAATGCAAAGTTTAATTATTGCAGCATCTATATTGGAAGCTTAATCGAAACGAACTGTGTCAGCAGTTCAAATGCAACCATCTATAATAATAC
>JASANC010004796.1:0-47288 GCA_030248135.1 Theristus sp. LFF4_11
GGAAAATCTGATTGTCAACAAAAATAGGTGCATCCGATGTTCGAACTGCGCGCTGAGTTTGAATATTGCACCTTTAGAACTAAATAAGGCTGTTTTTGGCTCTTAAAATTGGCAAAAACATTCATGAAAAGTATCCTCCGACGTCAATTTAGACCTACCTTTTGCAGCATGTGGATTAGGGGTTGTTAAAAAAAAACATAATTCGTCATTTTTGTTTAAAATTTTTTTTTTTAATTTCAAAAATCAAAGTTGTGTTGCAAATCAACCAGGGAGTTCTAAGAACCACATTTGATGTGCAATCGCCTCCCGTATGACTCCCGTATGGCGGAACTTTCCAGATTTTGTTTGGGTGACCTCATTTACCCCTTTTCCAAACCGTTACCACACCTCTTCTTGTGTTTTGACCCCATAACGTCACTAATTGTCCCCAGCCCAAGTGAAAATACACATAGCGGCTTGAAATTCGATTAATTCTGGATGTGTCGCGACGGCAGTACACGAAACAGCAACCAGACAACGTAACGCTTGCAAACGGAGCAGCTCAGACGCTCAAATTTAGATTGCGAGGCGAATCGTCACCTTATCTGCATCGGAAATGGTAAGCCAACCTTTGGGACGCTTAAAAACTTTATCGCAGATGTTGTTGAAGCCTGAAATCAGTCGGTAAAACGGTCCAAATGGACTGCTGACGGTTTTACGAGGTAATATCAAAGAAAAATTTTGTTAAACTTTCAAAAAATTCTGCCAAAATTGAGGTTTTCAGAGCATATTAGAGGAAAAAATTTTAAATTTAAAAAAAATCGGCATTTTTGTTTTTTTTTAATCACTTTTTTTTTAATTTTGATTTTTGTTTAACAACCCTAATGTGGATCCAAACACAGGTTGTGTTTCTTGTTCCAAGTTATTTTTCTGTGTTCCATAGTACTTTCTTGAATACTTCAGATAGAAAACGCACCGGTTCCAATCACGACTTCACGTTGTTGTTGGTGGACAATGCCGTGCTTCTTCGAAACGACAAATCGGCAACAGCCAAGAGTTGACAAGCAATTTTCTTCACATTTGAAACAAAAAAAACGGTTTTCTAAAAAAATTAATTTGAAATATCAGTCAAATTGAAGGAGTCAACTTAATTGAAAAAAATTGAAGTAGTCCGTCCACCATATGGGAGTCATTCGGAAGGCGTTTACACATCAAATGGGGTTCTTCTGATTCAATTGGCACAACTTTGGTTTTCGAAATTAAAAAAAATAAACGATTTTTATTTTTTAACAACCCTAACCACACCAGTCCGTCTCTTTTAAAATATTAAGGCGGTTGATGTTCTCAAAACTATGATAATAAAAATAAATTGTACAGAATGGCCGAATAAATAAGGCAGTCCATCAAGGCGGGATCAGTCGCAGACTAGGAGTTGTCTTTTTCAAAAATGCCAATATAATTCATATTCATGTGTGCAAGGGAGAAAGAATGAACAGAATAGCACGAAGAATCCATTTGTCTAAATGAATGCGTCAAATTTGGCACAAAGTGGGCTTTGCGCCCCTTTTTGTTCATTCAAATTTCGCGCGCTCCTGCACCCGAAAAAGCCGTTCCCGGCCATCCGAAGCAATGACCAGGCCTAAATTACTAAGGAATAAACGGATTTGTTCTTGGTGGTCACGTGATGCGTGCAGGCCTTTCTGTGAGGGCAGAGTTTGGTTTGCACAGAAGGCATGCAAACCGTAATCAGCAACGAATCACCTGATTCCCTATAATTTTTAAAGTTGACTGTGGAACGCTTGTGTTTTAGTTTCAACGTGCGGCCGTTGAAAGGCGCTGCGGTCGCTTGTGCATTTAGTTTTAGCGGTGCATGTTTGGTTGTGTGAGTGTGCTTGGTGCTGTGTGTGCTTGTCTGTTTTACGCAATCATGCAGTGCGTCTGCTGGTGTGTGTTGTTGCAAAGTGTCGCTGCTGTGTGTCGACGGACGTGTGGCCGGATCTGTCACATCATGTGCATCACAACCAATCAGCACCTGTCACAACTATTAAAAAGAGCTAATCTGATCGCGATCTCTCGTTGTCGCTGCTCATTGCAACCGACCGCCGTCGCAAATGTTCTCGATTAGGATCTTGCATGCGTGCACACGCTTGTCTGCGATCATTTGATCAACTCAATGCCCGCATAATGTCATGTTGTTTGTTCGCTTAGTTTCTCATCATCATACGTTCGCATCGCATTCCGACATTTGCTGCTATTGCACTCAATTTCCCATGCAGTTCCACTCATCTGTTCGTTTTTTTTTGAAGCCAGTAGTTTTTCTGGTGATCATGTTATTGGGAGGTTTTTTCAATACAAATCCGTTGACTAAATTATTTGTGCTAAAAACATTCAATTCGATTGTCATTCAGTTTTTTGTTTATTCTAGAGTTCTGCCTATTTGCTCGTTTTCAACTTCAACGATACAATCTTTGAAAGAATGTCGTTTCTGTGTGTGCAGTTTATGGCACCGAAACAAAATAAATCCTACATAAAGTAAAAATTGCAGAAAATTATGGACTCAAACATTGCATGTTTGTGACAATTCCCGCACCAAAGAAAAAATCAAACCCAATGCCTCGACGAAAGCAACAAAATCCAATCAGGTACGAAACTCGGAAAACCGAAGAAATTCAAAATGGAGAAACTGCAGTCGTTTCGTCCAGTTCTTCTGTGATACAAGGTTTGTTATGCATTGAGTGTCTTCACTTTGTTTGTTTCATTGTTTTTCACGTGTTGATCGTAGTCGGCTAGTCGTAAGTGTCCATTCACGATTGAAAATTTTAAACTGCAAAAATTTGAAAGCTACAAGTTTGTGTTGACTCTACATTGTGCATTTGTGTTTCAACCGCCCAATACTTTTAAAATAAGCTTTCATGATCGGTACCTTTTCGGTCAGTGTTCATTGTCTACAGTGACGCTGTTTGTAACCTTTTGACCAGTTTACTTGGCACATACTGTACATGTGTCAGGAGCAACGCGGATCACTCTGATTCCAAAAGTGTCACTGACATTGCACTCATACATGTATCACCTCATTTTAAAACCAGTGATGCAGAAATTTTTGTTTCTCTTTGCGTGTCATGTGCGCTGTCGATCAAAAACGGGCAATGGGAGCATCTGCAGTCGACAGACAGCCAGTGAGAAGCGAATTGCTTCATCACCAAGATGCCATTTCGTTTGGCGCATTCGAGCATTCGTTTGTGTGTGTGTGTGTGCATCATGCGCAGGGCACAATGTGACATGTGCAGCGTAATAAGTTTTGCGCTCGGTTGACAGCAACAACAACAGCATCCAGCAGTGCCCGGTTGCGATTGACAGCGTGCACGACATATTGCCAATCTAGTAGAATGATCGGCGGCTTGTGGCACAGTGGCTTGCGAGACAATCGGTCATAATCAAAAGTGCTGCAGAGCCAGCGAGCACTCGCCTGCAGCGTTCGTGCAATGGTGCTGCGCCCTAATCATCATTCATCATGCGACAAGCGAAATGAGTGATGCCGCTAGTTTGCTTTGCTCATGCACACACTCAGCACCGTGTACACACACATACTACCTGCATCAGAGCGCAACAGAGCACGCACACCGCCGCCTGTGTGCTAATCGTTTGTCGTGTTGTTGGTGAAGGCAGCAGCAGTAGACAGACACAGCGAACAGTGCAGCGTGTAAGCGAGCCGCAAAACGCACAGCGCACAATCATGCGGCTCATTTCTGCGGCCGACACAGCGAGCGCCTGCATCAATTTTGAGTGGCGCGTTTGATACAGGCCGCCGACGACTGAGACAGTCGCACAGACAAACCGTGCGTCCATGTCGCTTTTGTGCTTTTCCAGCGGCGCACGGTGTAGATAGCTGGGCTGTGTGCGTGCGCACGGATGCTGTCACCTGTCAAATAAATCAATCAGCAAGCGCAGCAGCACTAGCAGCAGAGCACAAGCGTGCCACTGACTAAAGGCGCTTGTTTGTCGACACGTCGCTCAGTCATTCCTTTGCCGCAGCTTGTTGTCACAGACCCACCATGATGCATGATTATCCTGGGGACCGAGCGGCCAACGCCACGTGATATCGCGCATGTCTGCGTCTAATGCTATTTCCTAAACTGCCACTGTGTGAGCTTCGCTGCAGTTGGAGCAAAATTTTTACTATTCAACAAGTGAACGTTTTCAAGTGGAAGCGATGGATAGAACTGCTTGGTTTTGACGTAATTGGTTTTGAAATCTATTGCGGCTAGCTCGGAATTTGCCGTCTTTTCGAAATAGCAGTTATATAATATTTGGTGTGTGCGTGTGTCAGTGCTGATGATTGTTCATATGGATCACAATGTGTGCCAAAACAAGACTACTTTACAATTTGACGTTGCAAATTCATACTGACCGCACACAGATTGCGTTTTGAGAAGGAAATTCGCATCACACAAATAAAGCGCAGTTATACGCAGATGAAATCAAGTGAGAGGCGGTGATTTACTGAAATCGCACTGATTGATTTGATTCTTTGCACTACTGTCGACATGATTGAGGTAACAACAACATACACTGTATATATTGGCGAAACTGAATATATTGAGTGCTTTGGGCTGCTTGATGCTGTGTGTGTAGTCCGTAAGCACATCACATCACCGATTTACATGCACAGACTCTGAGTGACGATGATCGTATTAGCAAGATCGCAGTCAGTGCCAAAGTGCTCCGCTGAATCAATGATTCGTGTTAGCACAGATGTATCACGTTTGCGTGTATCAAAATATGCTGATCACATAAAAAGAACAATTGCGAGCCAATCTTTTTACTTGACAATCAATCAAGCGGTGTCCAGTCGGCCGCGGCAGCATGTGCATCTTGTAAGTGTGTCTCACTGTCGCCTGCATTCGTGTTTGCCCTGCATCATGCGTGTTCCATCTCTTCAGACATTTCTGCCCCTCCACTGACTGACTGATGCTTCGTTTGCTAACAACAACAGCAGAATATTTTCTGCCTGTCCTGCTTTTGTGCATGTACGCCATGGTTCAATTTGCGAAATATACACACGGTTAACGAAACACACACATTCGTCATTAGGATCATGCGAGACGGTTTTGCGGCATCGAATGATTGAGTTGACATTATTATGTGCACGTGCGTCTTCAACAGACACGCTGCAATCACTACAAACGTGCCATGTGAACACACTGATTGGGCACATTGGCGCACGACGCTCAATATTTGGAAACACTTTGAGTGGCCAAACTAAACCACAACGCTGCAAATCTGCTTTTGTTTGTCCGCACACCTCGCCGAATACAGATGAACCGGAAAACATCCGGTGTTGGAGAATGTTCAAGTTTTCTTTTTTCAAGATTGGATTCGTTCTTCATGTGGCACTACTATCGCTGACATGCTATATTTCAATTTTGCATCCATCCATCCAACCGGCAGCATATAGCGATAGACGAGAAAAGATGGTCGTGAAAAAAGGCACATTGTTTGCGAGCGGATGCGAGCGATGCATCGGCTAGCTGTTTTCGTCACATCAGTCATATCAAAGTCGACACTAGCGCCGCCCGCCGCTGTGTGTGATGCAGGCGAGCGCAATCGGCCGCATATGAATGTGCCGCAATAGACGCAGCCCATTACAATATGCACAAGCAGTTTGCCGCTTGGCGCCACGAGCATAACGCGCGATACAAGAGCGCCAGCGCGCGTCAGATTTTTGAATGATTGATGTCGGTGGCGGTTTGATTGATTCTCAACTGACACTCATTAATCTTGCATAATGGCATGCCAACGCATTGCATCCAGAGTGCGTGTGTGTGTGTGTGTGCCCTTTGTCAGTCTGTGTCTTATAACATCTATTCGTGCTGCAACAACACTAAAACTGGCCAAAGATGCTCACGCCAGAAGCAGTGCAATTCTGCAACGAAGAGCACACAGGGCCACAAGCACAGTTCACAGTTTGTTTCGTGCGCCGTCGCTGCACGCTGGTCGCCCGCGACAGTTGAGTTGAGATGAGAATGACGTGTCTGCGAAGTTGCGAGCCGCTCGGATGTAATGGATGGATGCCGTCAGGGACGTGGCCTTGCTCTCTCTGCTGCCTTTATCCACCGCCGAGTGTTGCAATGGATTCATCATTTCCTGCAGCACACTGTACAAAGCGACCATTGTGTCTGCTTATCACAGTGCTGTGACAGAGGTGACCACTGAGACCATGGACACAGCAGGGATGCTGTGCTCCGATAACGAGCTATTAATCATCAAGCATGACACAAATGATCCGAGTTGCACATGGTTCTTGTCTCCTTCAATGACGACGCTTGTTCAACTGTAGCTGCAGCCTCAGTCTCGCCTGTTCTACAATGAAGTACCTTTTCCTTCGAACCGCACAATTCGATTCCAAAGTGTTTCTGTATCTTGTCCGCGTCAAACACTGTTTATTGAACAACAACAAAGTGAGCGTTCATCATATTGTAAAAAGGCAGTCGGAAGCAAAGCAGCCAACCGGTTAGGTCGGTGGGTGTTCGTAAAAAAGGCAATCACTTTGAGCATAGCCAGTGACGTTGTGTGCACAGTGTTTGAATGTATGCGTCCGTAGATAGCACAAGAAAAGGCACAGGCAGCCGCAGAAAGATGGAAACGATGCGGCAGCAGCAGAGTCTGTTATCAGTGCCGAATCAATCATCGTCGCGTCAAAAACAGACTCGTGCGCGCGCATCCGAGCAGAGCGAATTGCTGCTGATGGGTGCCCGTGTACATGCAGCTTGCTTGACGGTAGCGCACTTGCGGCAACGAACGCCACGGCCATAAATCAAACGTGCATTTTAACAAGCACCATAGATGTAGACCAACGACATAACGAACATCACATACGATTGAACATACAAACGCACAGCGCCAATGCACGCGTGTTGACGCGCTGGGCAGACTAGAACAAACAACACTGTGCGTTGTGTGGCCGGCGCGGTGGCGACTGCTTGTGTGACTTGCTATGATTGTGTTCGGCGAACAGACACACACAGAGACAGAGCAGCACAGGCGTTGCGTTATTGCTGCGACGAACTGCCGTCAATCCATCCATCAATCGTTGCAGCGGTGTCGTTTCCATCTGCGTGCTGACATTAATCATGCCAACAAAACATATAAAACCGCCCGCTCGCATCTGTGTGCTCGTACTGTGTGTGTTTCTCTGTGTACATACACGCACACATGTACGTTTATAAGTTGAAAAAAGATAGCGTGTACAGCAGCAGCATTCTCTCGTTGCCGGCGATGTCGGCGAATGCACAAAAAACACCAACGACGAAACACAACACCACTGACACTAACTACAATTGTGCAAAATGCTACTATCTGTTGTTGTTGTTGTTGTTGTTGTTGTTGTTGTTGTTGTTGTTGTTGTTGTTGTTGTTGTTGTTGTTGTTGTTGTTGTTGTTGTTGTTGTTGTTGTTCGGTGTTGTTTAGCAGAAGGGACACTGTATATCAGTTGTCGGTTGGTTTTCTTACAAAAACACATGAAAAACAAAGAAGATGCGAACCGACTAACCGTTTTGAATCCATACCTGAAAGCATTACACCCATTAAAGCAACGATACCAGGACACATGTACACAGCAGAAAGCATGGCTAATGATTACACTTTATTTACTTGTGCAGGTGAATCGGCCAGCAGTCAGTTGGGTCTCGATGCTGCACTTGAACCGAGCGGATCTGCAGTGGAAGAGGCGCCAGGCTGCACGAGCGCACGGGGCGCTCTTGACGACGGCGTTCTTGACCTGAGCGTGAAACGGCAGAAAACAACAGACACAGCAGTGGACGGTCGTCCCACAAAAACACCAACCGTCACAACTGCAGTGAAACGCACTTGCAACGGTAACACGAAACTGAACGGCAGCTTTACAAACTTTTCGGCTGAGTCTCTGTTGCTGAAGACAACACCGAACAATTCGCGCAATCATTCTGAACCGCCAGTGAAACAGAACCAAACGAGGTCGGAGTTGGTGCAGCAGTGTGCAGTGAAAGGCAGCAGTAAAACGTCGTGCAATCTTGAAAGTATCAATGCACCGTCGAGTACGTCATCATCGTCAGCGTCATCAAACGGCAACAAACGCAAATCGCAATCGTCTTCATGTGGCGCAGTCAACTCGAACGGATCCTTGGATAAACTGTTTGATCTGGTCAGCAAGGTCGGCCACGAAGCGAACGCTGCGGGCACAATGGCAACGTCGTCGACGGCACAAAGCCTGCTGCCAAGCACAATGCTCTCGCCATCCGTCCTAGCACTCGATGCTGTCGCTCATGGTAGAGCATTTGGTGAGCAGAAAGCCTCCAAAAAAGCTATTTATACCGTTTTCGTTGTGAATGTTCTATGTATGTGGAAAACGGCATTTCATGCCAGGCCTCGCCGACGGATTGTCCCTGGAGGCGTTGTGCAACAGGAGCAGCTGTGCCGCGTCCACGTCACATGTGACACCCCCGAGTGACGTGCCCGGCCTCTCGATGCAGGAACTCTGGTGGAAGTACCTGAAGAAGGAGGAGTCTGCCGAGATGCGCCGCATGAACGAGGCAAAGCAAATATTCACTTGTCTCCAGTGTCACAGTAGTTTCCAGAGCATGGATCAGCTCGTCAAGCACATGGAACAGACGCAGCATTTCGCAAATGTGCCAAAACATTACAGGTACACTGCATGTACTGGATGGTCTTTTGTTACAATATGCCCCATCTATTGCAATTTGCAAACTGTCTTTAAAATAATTAAACACCTTTATGTTTTTTAATCAAGTTGGTCTCTACAATACGCGCGCCAAAAAATGCGTCAGATGAAGATGAAACTGAAGTACTCGGAGCGCATGATGTACTATTGCTACCTGTGTCGAGCACCGTTCAACACTGCTGTGCATCAGCACTTCTCAGATTCGCACAACATGCACAACCCGGTGGAAAATATGAACTTCGTTCAGGTACTGCATTTGAATGAAATTTTTATTAAAAAAATTCGAATTTATTGACATTGTTCATTGTTCGACACGTTACAGCTGTCCATGTAACAAAACGCCGTTTAACCAACTTGACAGGTGATCACAGCAGAAAACAACAACAGCTCGCTATCAACAGACGACAAAGGTGCGATTCGTGGTAACAAGTCGAAACGCTATTCGAGTGGTGTCAGTGAGCATCCGCAGAGCAGCAGCAGCAACAAGGCCGCTTCGCTGTCACCAAGCAGCAGCGTCGAAGACACTTGGTCTCGAGTGTCCGAGCCGTTCACACTGAGCTCGTCTGCAACTGGCATCGCAATGCCGAGTTCAGCAGCCAGCCAGAAAAGTCCTCATGAACTGCTGATGAAGATGCAACAACTCGTGCAACAGGCAGCTGCAACAGCAACGGACTCGCACAACGCTGCTGTGTCGTGTGCCCTCACCGGGTCGACCAGCTGACTGCCGCTATGTTGCTTGCATCGCTTCGTTTGGCTTTACATGCTTTTGTTTTTGCGTTTATCCTACTTTCCTTCAGTCCTATTTTCCCCAGCTGCAAATGACGCATTGCAATGTCTGTTCAAATTCCATTTCTGGTGTTTCACGGCAACAAACACGATCGTGTTGATTTGTTCAATTATACCAGACACCCTGTTGTGTTGATCTTAATGACTGGTCTCACTTTTGCTTTCTGGCGTGTTTTTTAAGCAACATATGTATTTTCACGGTTAAAACTAAGATTCTGCATAATTATTTTGCATGCTTGCCTTTAATCTGTGATTGTTTCATTGATTCATCGCTGTCATACTCCCCTGTCAAAAAGTTGTGCACGTTTGTTTATGGCTATGTCTATGTGTTTCTTTCATCTAAAAATGCGGAGGGCGCATATAAAAGGCGGAATATGGATTTGTATAAGCAGTGATAAACTTGGTTTGATGACTATTTTCAAGTCTCTCGTGCCACACGGATAAAAAGGTACATAAGATTTATATTTTTGTGCCGCGTTGGTTTTGCTGAAAAACGTAAAAAACATCAAAAGTATTTTTGCATATCCTCTTCAGTTCAGTTTGAAACCATAGCACGTGTGAAACTGCAGAAAACAAAAAAAATCAGAGATTGTAAAAGGTTGCGTTTTGCATTTACATGCGTTTACATATAACGTTTCACATATATCGTTGCTAACGTAGACGCACAGCTAGTAAAGTGTTTGTACTACTCCGGTGACAAAAATGTGTTTTCTTCGTTAATTGTCCCGTCTCCCACCGGTTCCAAAAACCCGGAGGTACCAAACTCCCGTGCATTGGTGTGCGAGTGTGCATGTTGGCTGAACCACCAGAAGAGACATTGCCTTCGCCAATGCCTCAACGCTTTGCTTTGGTTCAGGCAAACCAGTCCAGGTCTAATCTCTGTTTTTGGTGGTTTTAGCTCTCTATATACCCGAAATGCGGCGAATGTGGAAGTTTCGTTTGTCGAAAAAGTGGGAGGGCTACCATGTGCCACCGGAATAATGAATAAACGGCGCAAAAATATGGCTCTTATGTACTTGTTGCGGTGTGCCACATCAGAGACTTGAAAACGGTTTTTTAACTAAGTTTATCACTGCTTACACAAATCCATATTCCACCTTTTATATGCGCTCTCCGCATTTTTGGATAATATTCTAACTTTTACATAAACCCGAAAGGTCTTTAGGCACATATCCTTTTGAACTTTCCATTCGATATCCGTAACCCCGGATAACATAATTTTTTTCGTCAATTTTTTACGGCCGATTCGCACGAAATCGTCACGATTCAGTATCTGGCGTTTCTCACATTCGAAAACAAACCCAAAATTTATAATCAGCGCATTGAATTATTGTTTTTCTTGTTTTTTTGGGCCGATTTAACCAAGTTCCTCGGACGATTTGTGAAAAGACAAAATTTGCGCCGTGGGAAGCATTGGAGAAAAAAATTAATGCGAAATTAAAAAAAATATGAAGCTGTTAGCCCAAGCTGAAATCTTTTAACACTGAAAATGCGCACACATTTTATGACATAACCAAAAAGGGGATAGAAGAATAAGTAACACCTTTTTCAAAATTAATGTTATGCGCACACAGCGTGTGTAGAATGTCACCACAAAAAATTCTTGTGCACCCAGCATAAACTGTGGATTATCTACCCGTGTGCGGCAGACAAAATTCTCAGCTCCTTTTACACTCACAGAGCGAGGCAAAGTTATTTTGGTGTTTTAGCGCGAACGACCAATGATCCATATTATGCCGGCATCCGCTTTCCTAATGGGCATGATAAAAGAGTTAGGTTTACTCGGTTTTCTGTACGGTTAATTATTTTTGTTCGTTTGTAGATCTGATATGCTTTGTGATATATTCCGTGAAAAAGAACAGAACTACAACCCATCTGGCTAAAATATACAACTAGCAGATTGGTTGGTTTCACACTTGCATTTCACACATGTGCAAACTCCGCCTCCCCGGCAGAATGCATGCATCAACTGCACGTGTGTGCCAGATGGACTGTACAGATGTATTACGTTTCGATAACTTTTGAAATCAGAAACTCAATTTATCACCCACGTTTGGGACTTTCTCAAACCGTTCTGTTCAATATGACTTTATTTTCGAACAGTCTGGAGAAAAATATGCAGGCAGAAAACGACAGGTTCAAAACGAACTGATCAACAATTACGTACAATCACCTGTATCATACAGCTGTATGTATACATAGGTAAACATAAAGGTTCA
Source organism: Theristus sp. LFF4_11 (assembly GCA_030248135.1). NCBI lineage: Eukaryota > Metazoa > Nematoda > Chromadorea > Monhysterida > Xyalidae > Theristus > Theristus sp. LFF4_11. Next base: position 11,701 of record JASANC010004796.1, read on the forward strand.
CCATCTTTTTAAGTAAAACAAAAAAAACAGAAAAAGCAATATGAAGCAATCTGTATAAAAGTCGCAAATGTTTTCTTGCGTGAAAAAAAGAGACCAAACACAACGGCCAAATCAGTGAACAAGCATACAGCTTTCAATGTTTGGTTGGACACTGAAAATGTCATTAAAACGAAGTACTATCAAGTTATAATTATGTATTAAATGTGGAACACGGATACAGATTTTTTAACCATCAAAATTTCTGAATTTAACAAGTTACGAAACAAACTTCATTGAAATGGATCAGATTGTCGAGCTATAACACCAGTGCTTAACGATACATGACACAGAGAGCGCTCGTTTTGAGGTTGAGTAAGGTTCTAAAATTTTAGGAATCTGAAAGTTATATTTGGTGGAGCGACCTTAATATTGGTGACTAGAAGTTGAGGTGGCATAAATAAACTATTGAACAGCATTGACAAATGAATTGAACCGGCAGCGATACTTGACCCGCGATTCAATATTTCAAAAAATTTCATATACAATCAGCAAACTACCGAAGGATCATGTCAATGTCATGTAATAGTGTCACTGTAACGTTTTTTAAAGCATGCTGTTTTTTTTGTTCTGACTCCCAATGTTTTTTATGTTTTTTTGGCCTCAGAAACATGATGTGGCTAAACCTTTGCCAATGGACGGTTTTGAAGAGCCTCTCAAATTTATCTGACGGCTAAAACACATCTGGCAATTGGGAGAGCCACAACTAAAAAAACTGTTTTCTACTTCAAGACGAATACCAAAAACTGTGGGTTCATGGGAGCTGCTGACTTGTGTGGGTCAAAAAGTTCATTACTCAGGAAAACATCCGTTCAGAAAGCAAAAGCAACTTTCGCTAAACAGTGCGACGTACAAATGATTGAAGCCCGTATCTAATGAATGTGTGACTGACATACATATGACAATGAACTTGATAAAATACAGGGTGAACCAAAAAAGATTCCAACTTCAACATGCTCTCACTGGCTACGGCTGAGATGTTTCGAGCTGAAAAATGGAACACTATTACAATTCTTTGGGAAGTTTTCTGACCAAATTTTTAGGGTACAGTAAGTTGCCCTCTATCACTCACTACAGCAGAATATCTGGTAAAATGAAAAATCGACAATATTGTGAAATGCAGAGGTTGATTTAGCTGTAACAAATACCAAATGACAACCAGAGTGTTCACAACACAAAAAAGATGAAAAAAGCAATTTGCACAAACGTAGGTTCGAAATGCCGATGCCGAATTGCATTTGAACAGTCTTTAAACACTCTGATATTTCACTTCGAGTCTGAGTGAGCGGTTCTGCTCAGAACAGGTGCGACTTTAGTTTTCAAATGCAAATTGTTTTTTTAATCTTTAATTTTCTTTTTTAATTTACATTGAGAATTTAACTTCGAAAATTCGCCATGCCGTTCGCAAGATTGACAGCGACTTTGGTCTGCGCCATAAAGTGCTGCTGAGCTTCCGCTACTGCCTGGAGCTGATCAGTGAGAACAATGGCGCTCACAATGAGAACATTGAGCAGCTGACCAAGCGCCAACTGGCAGAAGATGGCGAAGAAGAAGAAAATGAAGAAATCAAGAGACTGCCTGATGAGAATTTAGATGATGAACATGACGTTATGAGCAATCATAAACAGTGAGATTATCAATAACATTGTTTTTATGTCAAAAAATGCTATTTTTGAAAATTACACTGTAAAAATAAACGGAAATGTGTAAACCAAAAAAAAACTAGATAAGAAAACCCTCACTTAGTGTACTTTCTAACAGTGTTCCAAATTTTAAGTCCTAACGTCCTACCCAGCACAAGCCAGTGAGAGCATTTTGACGTTGGAACATTTTGGTTCACCCTGTACACAAATCGGGAAAAGTTTCACGGTTATCAATAAAATCATTTCTCGACCAATAGCTTTTTACACCGACACACCGACATATACAAAATTTTTCAATTCGCAACTTTGAAAATCAGTAAGAATGAAACCGATCAAAGAGAACACAGCCATTTGGAAGATGATCTAAAGTTTTAAAAGTCTAAGAAATGTTCTACTAAAAAGAATGGTTGCTTCTGCACAACAAAAACAATGTTTGTGAAGAAATACAAACGAAATCGTATACCACCAGATAAATTATGATGATCTTTAAAAATCAAGTTGACTGACAGATTCTGAAGCAATTATGACTGCGGATTCTGGGCGTTTACCTGAAACATAGGCAACTTTGGATACGTATAAACACAAAATGATATAACGCCCTAAGTGAGAGGCTGTGGACGCCATTCGGGTGTGTTGTGCGACGTTGTGTCACACGTGCTGCTGACAACCGATGTCACTTGGCTCGTGTCAACACGTGTTCGCTTGTCCGCTGGGTAGAGTTGCAAATTCGACAATTGATCCGTTGCAAACCGCTGCAATATGTTCTCGTTTAATTAACTTTTAACGTTTAAACTACCCTTAATCGTGATATAAACATGAAACACTAACTTTAATCGGTTGCGGTGGTGACCTCGGTTCTCCTTTTACAAAGGTCTGCGCTGACTGTTGTGATTGTGTCGCAATTGGTTTGTTGAGCTGACTCTGAACTACCTGTGGAAGTTGACCTTGCTGAGATTGTGATTGTTGATCTTGCTGCTGCTGTTGTTGTTGCGTTTGTTGATCGCTGTTACTACAATTATAAATTTGTTGACAAATACAAATTACAAATCGAAAGAAAAATTATTTTAGAATAGATCTGATGAGATGACGACAACTGATTACCGAAACACAAAAAACTTCGTTAAGTAACACATTTACCGCTATGTGTTACTAACGTACAGGACTCAGTCAATAAAAACAACTGACTGACCCAGCTAAAAGTGCTTGAATGTGAGTAGACGGCCAACTGCTGAAACCAGCTGCGATCGAATTCAGATCGTTTACACTTAACGAAGGAAAATCTGATCCCAGCTCTGTCGTAGTGTTCGGAGCGAGCTGCATTAGATTGATCGTGATCTTGGCATGTTCACTTGTCGAAAACTTTATGTATCACAAAATTACCAAACAAGTCTGAACACAACTCCACTCTAACCGATCTCAACTGATCGTTTCGCTGTGTATTCGTTCGATTGTCTTGATCAGCTCCTGAATTGTATGCAGTCAATCCATTCTGTTGAGCAAAATCGGCATCTAAAAACGTTTTAAAAACATGTTTGTACTCGCATCTTTTGGTTTATACTAATAAATACGCTCATATAGATGTACAGGGTGATCCAAAAAACTACACGATAAGAACCGGCTCCAGCTCGCCAACGGGTGGATAGTTTAAGCTGAAATTTTAGCCAAGCATCACGTACAACTCCTCATTTTTTGTGTTTAAACTTCATGGCAAGCCGTCATTTGTAGCTTGTGAAGATAGCATTTTTATTACAAATCAGAAAAACCACAATTTTCAGTTTATGATTCCGGGTACACATCGTCATCATCATCCAGGTTTTCATTCGGAAATTCGGCCAGTTCATCTTCCGTTTCACTGTCGTCCCTATCAATGTGTCTGTCTTGTCGGAGACGCTTGAACTGCTCAATATGAGCGCCTCGATTCTCGATCACAGTGGTCAAGCGGTGCCAAAAATTCGACAGCAGTTTTTGATGCAGCGATTGGTTGCTGTTGATTGTTTCAACATCGAAGCGGATCATTTCTTTGAATTCGTCACTAGTCACCGGCTTTGAAGCAAACACCAGATGTTTCAGTGCCCTCAGAACGAGAAGTCCAGAGGGGTGAGGCCAGGATTTTTGGCGGGCCACTCATCCGCACCCTGCCCCGTCTGCAGCATGCCACAGCCAAATTGCTCGGGCATTTGGAGCGGGTCGGTGCTGCGCAAAATCGAATCGTCGACGAAATGCACGAATAACTGTTGTTCTGCTTTTTGTTTGCTCGGATGAAAAAGCACAGAATACCCACTGTTCAGTGGTCCAATCCATTTTACACAAAATGCAACAGAACCAGAAAAAAATCGGAGTCTTGGTTTCTGCAACAAAAAAAACAGTGATTTCAGAGAAAATTGGGCCACCAAAAATATCAAAAAAAAACCATTTCTGCAACTGTTCTATTTAAAATAAAAAAAAACAGAAATTCACTGCAGAAAGCTGAAACATTTCTTTGAGCGCTAAGTGGTAGACTGCGCTAAGCGCAGCGTACTGTATTTGGCGCGAATATTGATTTTATCGCGTTTTCACTGTTTTGTTTCGAATTCATTGTAGGGTGGTCCAATTCGTCTGAAATTTTAACACAAAAATATCTAAGAAGCTTTATGTGATGCTTGGTTGAAATTTCAGCTTAAACGATTTGCCCGTTGGCGAGCTACAGCCGATTATTATCGTGTAGTTTTTTGGATCACTCTGTACTATCTTTTATTTTGGTTCTGGGTCTCAGTGCGTTCGCATACAAGGATAGGAAAATGTTTCACGGAATTCAAAATTAGGTTCGGTAGACACTTCGCCGTGTGCTGACGTTTTACGGGTTTGGTTCGGTTGTAGGTTTTTTCCTTAGGCGTGAAACTTTTGTGCCCCCGGTCTTACTGAAACGATAATATACATAATATACATAGAAAAGCAGGTTTCATAACATAAGAGGAAACTAAAAATGGGTGAAGTGACCTAAATCCATGAGATACATGTACGCCTGACTCACTTTGACATTTTTGAATTGCCACATTAAACATGAAACTGATTTCGTTTTTCTCGTCTGCAAACGCATTAATCGCAGAACCAAAAAAATACACTGAAAAATTCAGAGTGCTGGACATGTACAGTAACTACATATTTTTTGCACCAAATCTTTTAGTTACCATTTGTCAGTCCATCTGGACTAGTAGTTTGGTAACCGGAGGTAGATGCCGTATTTGCGAATGTTATGAATGGCTGCGTGAGCAAACTCTGAAAACGAGTAATGTAGTACATACAGTATAAACCATTCTGAGATTATTTATTGCAACTTAATTTACATGAAGACTGCACAGGATAGTTGCAGTATAATAAGATACAATCTATAAAGAACCACACCGGTTGAATGCCATGCGTAACGTTGCTGGCAAACGAAGTGTTCGCTTTTGGGCCCAGTGATGTCGCCGCTGGTTCTCCATTTGAGTCTGAGAATTTACATTGTACATATGTAAAACAATGAAAGTCTTATTTTCGTCATCGTCATTATTACTATTGACATCGAATGGAGTAACGATTGTCTTTTCGTTTATATTTGTAGTTCTGTGACTCAATGCTTCAGACGTCGAAAGGACATCAGTTTCATGCTTGATGCGGCAGTTTAAAATGGTCCTAGTAGACTCAGCCGTATCCAGAGACGCGGGTCATTTCACCAATTTTGAATTTCCGCGTCAAGCATAAAGCTGCTTGTCCATCAATGCGCGTATTGAGTCGCAGAATCAAAAGCGCAGAGATAATAGTTGGTAACACTAACAACTAAGGTGGGGATAACAATGCAATCTTATCAAACCTACAGTATAGCCGAATAAATAAGGCAGTCCTTGTATTCTCCATCAAGGCGGGGTTAATTGTAGACTGGGGTTGTCTTTTTTAAAAATGCCAAGATAGTTTCTAGTCGTGTATGCAATGGACAAAGAACAAACTAAATAGCACGAATAAATTACTTAAAAAACACAAGTGGGTTTCAGACACAACTGGCTTTCTGAAAGGATTTTTCTTTCCTTCAAACTTCGCGCGCTCTTGCACCGTGAAAAAAGATATCACGTTTACTCGGCCATTGCGTAGTGCTTTCCAGTGAACAGACCGTGCACAGCTGGTGGTGTACTGCTGCTCTGAGGCGGTGGCGAATCGTCATCGGAGTCGGGAGTTTGTCCAGACGGCCCTCCTCCGGGGACCAGAGATTTATGCTCTTTCCGCTGCAGCGCCTGCAACCAAGGATTATCATGTTCAGCGTTTTACTATTCAAAAGTTTACAATTACAATGTATGACCTATTTTTTTAAACGTGTCCCACTGAAATGACGTCATGTGCCGCCAAACATGCGCTTGTCGTTCACAGCAAACCAGACTTTCCGTTTAACTGATTTCTTCCTGTAAACAAATAGTGAATGTCGAATCAGTCACACCAAACTGAAATTTTAGTGCCTGTACTTTGACAAACGGGCGTTTTTAAAGCAAATGACGTCATTTTAGTCCGGACACGTTTGAATAAATCCACAATACTTGACTGGTTTTAGGTTTCTCTCACATTTACCTTTAATTAACTGTTGCAGAATAATAATTAATTATCGAATAGTACAGTACATGTGGATAAGTGTTAACGTTTACTTTTATAACATGTGTATGTTTTCAACTGCGTATTTACTTCCTCGTTAATTTTGAACATTGTGTGTGCGGAAATCATACTTATTAAAAGTTCAAAAAGAATTATTCAGCTCAAACGGCTCGCACTCAAGTTTGGTTTGGTAACGGACTTTGTACAACAGCTTGTAGACAGTTTGCAGTGTGTATGACCATGATGGTAAATTGTTGGTTGGATATTATAACACAACGACAACATAGGCACAGTAACACTTTGAAGATAGACGTTTTACAATCGTCGTTCTCAAACACATTCGCTAACGTTTGATATTGACCGGACTTTAGTTGAACCCAACTCGAAAATAAGTCGTTTTCCCCACATTGTAGTTTTATAGACACCCTGTGCAAATGTAGACATCGCCAGATATGGCCATCAAATTGTAATTTAAGACTTCGGAATCGGACGTACACTGTAAACTGATATGTACGTTTACAGTAATCAGTCAGACTCGTCGCGATTATTATTATATTTTGAAAGAAAGACCCGCCCCACGGTACAGTTCATTTGTTTACAAATTAATGAAGTTACGAAATGCTTTTCTAATCAACTTTCGTGATCAAGTGACGCACTCTATATATTGCAATCAGTACATGCACATCACATGTGACATGCACTACGTCAATGTTGCAGCTCATTTGAGAAGAAGTACATTCATGTAGGGATGCAATGTATGTATATCACTTTTTGATCATTTTGCAAAATATGACAGAACTTTTAAAAACAAAAAAGTAAAACTATTTTAACTGCGGAACCTGATATACCTCAACAATATCAGCGTTTGTTCGACTTTCGTGCGGCTCGTTATACTCGGTGTATTTTAGCAACACCTGAAAACGGATATATTAGAGTAGATGGATTGGTTTGGTATTCACATGGATTGGTTCACTTGCATATATAAATGGTAAGGCAACAGTTGAAAAATACAACAAAGCTTGCAAAAATACAGCAGCCTGCACTCTGGTATACATTGTACATATTTTGCCTACTCGTAGCAATCAAATAAATCAAATAACATTGAAAGAAGAACAAGGAACCTTGTCCATATCAGTGCTGGCATATTGAAAGAGCTTATTCGATGAGTTGAAGATGATCAGCGCAATCTCACAGTTGCACAGCACCGACAACTCATACGCTTTTTTCATCAGGCCGAATTTCCTTTTTGTGAAAGTAACCTAAAATGTTGAATTGAATGTAATCAATAAAAAACTAACTTGTGCAAGAAAAAACTTAAATGGATACAGAAAAACTTTGTTGAAGATAAAGTTGTTAAATGTAAAGATAAAGTTCGAAAGTATACACGTGTGTGACAACCTGTCGATTTCGTTCGTCTTGTATTTGAGTGATTTGAATCTTTTTTCTTCCCATTTTCAAGAAGTCGGTTTCTGTTCAAGTAGATTACAAATTGGTAGTCAGTTTTCTCGTGCCAAGTCAAGCTTGCAATAAATATTCACTCATTCTATTTTTACATCAATATCTTGTGGATTAAAAAGGCATCTGAAAAAAGCATGTTTTGCATTTATTTATCTTTTAGCAATAAAATGTAATTGCAAACGATTTTACAGGGGAAGACATCGTGCACGACACGAACAAGTAGCACATTGTATAAGTACTGTACATGTACATGTATCGTATATTTGTTACGCAAGCAGCGCGCCAACCAAACGGCAAACCAGTCAAAAACGACTGCGTGTGTAGCTTCAATAATGCAACACAGATCTAATTTTGGTTGGTAAATAGCTCATCATTATACCGTCTAAACATAGCACCACAATAATTAGCAGCACACCAACCTGATAAACAGATTCCAATTTAACCATGGTAACTACAGAACTGGGCCTACATTACCAGTAACACATTTGTACGCACGCACTGTTGAAAATGATTTTTCGGCTGTTCTTCTGCTCTGCATTGAATAAACTGCACGGTTCAAAATACTTGAAAATGTATGTGGTTGTTTCGAATTTAACTTACAATCTCCAGTTAAATTTGGTTGTTGTCACAAAAATTCAATTTCAATTTGGCACACAACTGAATCGAATTTTGCTTGCTGACGTGCGGCTTTTTAGGGCAAAACCTACAATGCAACGTCACGTCACGTCACGTCACGTCACCTCATCGCTTATGCATTCGTAGTTGTCTGAACGTCGACGCACGTCGCCATACGGAGGAAAATCTAAAACCGTGCAGCACGCCACTCCACCTCACGTCATCGTTTATGCGTCCGTGTCTCTTTGTACGTCGACGTCCGGACGTCTAAATTCACCTTAATATACAAAGTGCTTCTATGTGTGTTGGCCTGTTCGTCTAACTTTTATACTGTTTTTTGTTTAATCGAAACAAATTTTGAACTGGGCCTGATTGCTGTTAAATAATACTGAGTTTGTTGTGGAACTACACACTCACTTCTACGTCTACCTGCTGTTGAGTTGATAGGTTGACTGATAAGCTGTACGTGTTTTTGTTTCTGATCTTTAAAGTATATAAACAAACGAACAAACGGCAATTTTACGCAATGTTTTTAGCCAGGGCTAACCCAGAAGAGCGTGCAGAACGTCGTCGAGTAGGGCCCATTTCTCTGTCATTAAATGCTATACCCCCTTCGGCGGGGCTCGATCCCCCGAACGCGCAGACAACGCGTTACCACTCAGGCCACGAGGGTAAAATTGCCAATCTTTTTTTGTGAAAAGACCCGCTTTCGTTAATTTCGCTATCGATCGTGATTTGTTTTGATCACAGCGCAGCCTACTAACCTTTTACTCGGTCTAAGCAAGCTTGTTTTTTCAAAGATTAAAATTACGCTGAAGTGCAAACAGTTGATTAGCGCGAATTGAAAAAGATTATGACCAACAGCAATTTCAACGGAAGAACGATATCTTTAAAAATTACCAATTTTAAAATTTGCTAAAACTGGCGGCTTTACAAAAAAGCGGAAGCAATCATCACATAAAAGCGGGCTTTAAAATCGGTAATGGAATTGGCTTGCTAAAACATAGTATTGGTTGCTCAAAACAGTAAAAGGAAACAGTTTGCTCAAAACAGCTGGTTGCTGCTAATCAACAATACACTGTAAATACAGAGCGTTGCAAAAAAACTACATTGAAGAAAACGGCTCGTTCTCTAGTTTGCTTCGGTGTTTTGATCTGAAACTTGAAACACAGCTTAAGAAATGTTTGCTATTGATTGTGTTGAAATTTTATTTGATAGCTCCGTTCATATGAAGCATTGCGACGTTTTAAACTCCCAAGGTTCAACATCGTCAGTCTTGTACGCATCCGTTGACGTTTAGGGTGGATTTACGAGTTTTTTTGTTTCGTTTGTTTTTTTTTGATTTGATAAAAACGTCGCAGCTTCAGCATACCTTTTCAGATTTTTTACCCCGAACTAATTTTCTTGAAGAAAAGACACCAATTAGGACTGAAAAATTGAAACGCACACGAGCAAAAACTGAAGTTTGTCTTTTTCATAACTTCTTTGTCATTTGGAACAATTCCAGCCATTGACAGACACCAAAGCTGGTTGAAACAAATGAGAACAATCGAAAAATGTATACCTGTATACCTTTAGCTGCAAAGGCAGCACATTTTTGCATTAGAAGACCTTTGGTTAGCTTTGTACCAATAAACAAACATGATTTTATTTTATTTTTTTCCAACTTGAGTTAAAAGTGTTGCTGTGCATTCAAATTTGGAAGTTTTCAACAAAATTTTAGTGCACTCAGTCGCAAACATTTCTCACTTATTTTTTAAATTTCTGACTAAAACACCGAAACACATTCAAGCATCAAATTATAATTTTTTGCAGTGCCCTGTACATAACAAAGACATGTTCAGTGTAGGAAATCAGTGGCGTTTTTAATCCAGACCTTCCATTAATTGTCTAGTGCGACCTATTCTCCTTTCATAACCAGACATCAGATTTGATGGGAATTTTAATCAACAAATTTTAAACGTTTTCATATTAAGTAACGTTGTGTTTTCATCAAGAAATTGTGAACCAAATTAGAGATTAATATTCGCAGAAGCAGCAGCGCGTGCTCACGCAATTCAGCGTGGCAAAGAGTTGATTAGCAAACAAATCTTAAATTTAAATTTTTCAATGCGAAGCGCAAACGTCAAACGTGCACAAAACAATGAAAACATGACGCTAAAGCACGAACAAATAAAACAACGTAGGAATGTTGTCTGAACAAAAATTTCAACACAAAGCCAATACAGCTGCTATTACACGGCAACAACGGTGGTGTCTGTTGCTTATCGACAAGAGAACTGCATCGAACAGCAGCGCAGGCGGTAGACGTGAGTCGGTCACAAAGTTAACGGTGTCCGCTGCCACACAGACAAACACACACACACGTACTACAGTGTACATGTACAGAGTTGTTAGCCAGCGGCAGCGCCAATGAATATGGCAACAGCAACAACACAATGCCAGTTATCACTCAATGTGCACGTGTGACAAGAGTGCTTCGGCGACAACAACGACACACACACAGCAGCAGCAGTCAGCAATGTGTGCACACACGTATTGTAGCAGCAGAGAGAGCTGCAAGTTTCCTCAGCTTCACCGGCTTCACGTTGTCGATGTTTTCTGTGTGCTCAGTGACTACAAGCAACAACAGTAGAGAGCCAAGGCAACCGAGTGTGTGCAGCGGCAGTGGCAGCATCCAAGTTGCGTGCGTCTGTGCAGCGCTGCGATCTTCACAGCATCCATCTGATGACCGCACGCTCGTCTCTCGGCCTCTGAGCGTGTGTGTGTTTGTGTGTGCGTGTGTTAGTTAGCACGTGTTTTTCAATCACACACGCATACGCGTCAGATTCTAAAGCTGAGCAGGCCAGTAACAACAGAGACACACTTCAGCAACAGCTGTGGTGCGTCCGTGTGTGTTCGTTCGTTCACCTACCGACAAAGCTGCACTGATTAGCTGCGAGCGCATAAGCAGACTCAGCTAAGCACAGAGTTGCCGTGTTAGTGGCAGCATATCAACAGTGGTACAGCGGTGGGTGTTCAGCAGCGTGCAATGAAACAGACACACAGTGTGTTAGAAGTGTGTCACAAAAACACAGACAAACATTACATCGCACTGTTTGTACGTACGTTATGTACATACGTGTATCGACGCAGCCGCCCGTTGCAAGCCAATTCAGTCAGTTTGCCGCAGCACATCAGGTCAGGTCAGCAGCGACACACAACAATTGCACACCACCATAGCGAGCATGTGCGTTCGCAGCGCACACTGTTCGCCGGTGGGCAGTTTGTCACTGCACGCACCTCTTTGGCGTTCACGAACGCGTCAGCGTCAACCAAGCATGTCTAATTGTCTTCATTTGTAACAAAGAATCTGCTGAACTCCTTCTGCGGTTAGAACGTTTTCAAGAACAAGTTTTATAAATAGAACCCTAAGGATTTCAATGCGAAAGCTGTTTCTTCAAGTCGGACTTGATCATAAACAAAACGTACTGACTGCAGTCATGGTAAAAGCAGCTGACGCAAAACTGAAGTATTTGGCAGGGCGTTCTTTGCACCTTAGTTGCCTTTTGGTACTATTTAGAGAAACTGATTACATGACCAGTTCAATCTTTTTCAACAAACTGTGATAACATTAAAGCAAGCAAAGCAAACGGACAAAAGACACAAAAATGCTGCTTGGGGGTTGCCTGCTGACTAAAGGACTGACTGACTAATGTTCATCAGACACGTGTCCATAAAAAATGTATGATCAGAGAGTTGAGACGTGGAGCAAATCCATAAACATAAAATTCAGATGAAAAGAAATGACTATCTGGTATCTGAGATAATTCATAAACTTAGTTAATATCCGAAGCCTAAACATATCAAAACAGTTAGTCATAGAAAGAGCAGAAAGTAAGTCAGGAATAAAAACCAGACGCTGGTAACAGATCGATGACGGAACAAAAATCTAATTAGACTATCGCGACTAACTGAAAACAGGATTGTTGTGCATGCAGAAGAACATGTAGTCGAACAAACCAAAGTGAATTAATAACGTCGAACTGGCGTATGTGAGCCCAGCCCACATTCTTTGTGTTTCAGGCAAGCGAGTCGATTGAGCGGTGCATCGATACGCACCAATAATTGCACCCACGCAGCCGCAACACCGCTGGATCTCACTCAAAAATTAGCTACAAAAGACCTTTTTAGCATTAACCGATTGGGTATTCTTTGCCTGAATCAGGTTCAACAAACAAGAAATTTTAAAATGCATTTATATTTTTTGGTTGTCCGATTCATTCCTGGGCGATTGGAAAATTAACTGATGCCAAAAAGGCGGTCGTTTTTTTTTTTTACTTTTTTGCATCGCATATATTCACACAAAAACATTATTCAGTCAAAGAATCGGAAATCGATCGTTGCAGCTGCTGTCGTTTTTTGGGAAAATAAAATTTCGTAGTTGATTTTGGGTTGTTTGCATCTTGTGAAACATAAAAAAGAGTTTTCCATTTGCCCATACAAGCGTCCAAAAAGGAAAACCTAAAAATGAATTTTGAATCTTTTCTAGCGAGCCCAATTCAGAGTTTAGACAACAAACATCCAATCAATTGATACTAAAAAGTCTGTCCGAGAATAAACAGCGTCGGTTATAAGCAAGAATGAAACAGTATGCAGAATACAAAAACAACAACTTAACCATTTTGTTTTAATTATGATACAGTGCGCGCCCCCATGAGCAGCAACGTTGCATGTCGACGTATCGCGTAGGAGTAACTTTGTTAAGGGAAGACAATATAACAGCGCAGGAAAGCCGTAATCTGAATACAAAGACAACGGGCTAGTTGAGAGGCATGCTTGCAATCGCCTGACTTGCTGTTTTAATACTGTTCCTGTTCTCTTGTTAGCCCGCTGTTGACAAAAAGCTCCGTTATGTTATTCATTAAAAACTTGCGTCTCGAAATACAGCCCCACAAGTTCGCGAGATGCTACCGTTTTTATGAACATAACATGCCGTTGGGTTGAAAATGAATACACAGTTTACTTGTGCAGTCGAACAAAAAAACGCCGGACACGCCGGCACGTAAGCCGTACAACGTACGAAGCAAGACTGAAAAACTGGCAAATTTTTCATTAAGTTTCCGTTGTTTTTCAGAGTACAGGGTGAGCCAAAAAAGGTTCAAATTTCAAAATGCTGGTCTGTGCTGAGGTGTTTCGAGCTGAAAATTGGAACACTGTTAGAACACTTTCGAAGGTTTTTTCTGACCAATTTTTAGGGTATGTTGCCCCTATCACTCACTACAGCAGAATATCTGGAAAACATAAAAAACGACAAATTTTGTGACTTTCAAACGGTTGATTTAGCAGTAACAAATACCAAATGATGACCTGAGTGTTCAACAACACAAAAAAGATAAAAAATAATTACGCACACACCCACTGTAGATTGGAAGTGACGAACGCCGAATTGCATTTGAGCAGTGTTTGATAACTGCTTTGATGTTTCACTTCCAGTCTGAGTGCGCGTGAGCGATTCAGCTCAGAACAGATGCAAATTTATCTTTTCAAATTCAAACTGTTTTGTCTTTTTTTCACACAATTTGTCACTCTGTTTTTTTCACTATAGCAGACTTGATTGTTTTCTGCTGTGAAAAATTCAATTGCATTTTCAGTTTTGTTTTTGTGTCAAAAATTGTTATTTTTTGAAAATTACAGTATTACACTGTAAAAACGAACTGAAACGTGTAAACCAATAAAAGTTTAGATCAGAGAAAATCTTCTGAAATGTTAGCGTACCAAGTTTTAAGTCATAAGGTCTCATCACAAGCCAGTAAGAGCTTTTTGAAGCTGGAACCTTTTTGGCTCACCCTGTAATTTGTCTTCTATCCTACCTAACCCTAACCTGTCCCTGATAATCAGGCAACATTGCCATAGATTTTTAAACATTTTTTGCATCAAAACAAATCCACTCTGTGCCGTTGTCCGCGTGCAAGGTTTTTGACATTCGACTGCACATGCGAACGAAGCAGGTCATCAGATCGTCTACTGTGAAGCTGATGTCGGTCCGCGCTGGAAAAGTTCAATTGAGATGCCAAATGCCCGTATCACCTTCGTTCACAAAAAAAAATGTTGAGCTAACGCGATAAGAAGAACTAGAAACTTTAACGTGAACGCGGGCACACAGCATTTTTCAAACGTTAAAAACAACTAAAATTTATTAAGCTATTATTTTTTCTCGTTCTTTGAAGATTGAAATTTCGCATTGGAAGGAAACGCCACTCTGTTGTCCGAAATATTGTTTTATGTTTCATCTGCTTGATGGAGGAACACACAAAACCAAGCTTCATCAACACAATTGACTGTGGCCAAGACCAGTAGAAAACTACATGAACGAAATACAATGTACATTTGTGAGAGAAGATCACGAGAGACAACGCCTATTGTCAAAATTACACCAGAGAAATTGTAAAATTGAAAAAAAAGTCTGATGGTAAACTTGTTCAATTTTACATTTTAAGTTGACGGAGCAGCAGAAGTCTGATAAGCTTCAATATATTGATTTCGTAGTTGAAAAAAAACAGATCAAAACAGCCAACAGCGAGACACAAGACATGCACTGGATGCCTGAAACATTACAAGTTCATTTTTACGGACAGGCGGGCGAGCATCAGCAGCAATGCATAGTTGCAGATAAGCACAGCACTATGTGATCACATGCACACGCGACTGGGCGGCATTCACTGAACTAGGCAACGAAACCACGGGCGTTGCTTGCTGCACATACTGTCGAAATGCACTTTGTGTGTAACACAGCTGCATTCCGCTAACTGAATCACAATATATACGTATTATTATTTAAAATATGTCACTGCAACTAAAACAAAAAAAAGATTGTTCTGAAAGCTTAAAACATTTACGTATGATTTAACAAACATCACACGGCTGTACAGTCGAACTCTAAATCAACTAATAGGTTGGTGATCACGATGCCTGCAGACTCGACCTCCCCACAGCGCTATGCTTGCACAGAAAGCATGCATCACATGATCACCAACCAATCAGCGGATTGCCTATAATTTAGAGTTCGACTGCTGCACTTTGTATCTCGGTGTTCTCTGTGTACGGTCACAGCTTTCTCCGATGCAGCTGCCGCAAATTCCAATAGAAATACGCGTTTGAGAAGACCAGCGCCACAACGACAGTCAACCAAACAGCAGCGAGCGAGCCGGCAGTGCTGGGTGGCATGCAAAGTTTCCCTTTCTGACGATCCAGTATCTCATTCGCCTGCCGACGGAGTGCATCATCGCTCGCAACAGCTTGTTTGCTGGCTGGCATTTCGTACACAGCAGTAGTTTGCAGCGAGAGTTCGCTCTTCGCAGCGTAGTTTGCTGTGCTCAGTGGGTCGTCTCTGAGCAGACGCTTCAGCTGCAAATGTTTCAGTTTTACAGTTGCCGGATAGCTGCGTGCACCGAGCAGCGGCTGTGTCGATGACGTGTCGGCGACGCTGCAATCGATCGGCGGACACACGCCGTTGGCACAGAGCCGCAGCTGACACGCGATCGTCAACTGTACGTCTGAGTGTAGTCCCCACGCCCAAAACGGCGAGTAATAGACACGTTGGCCACGACGCGAATGCGACGTTTCCATGAAGTTCGACCAGAAGGCAGCGTGCAACGAGCATCCATTTGCATCGGTCAACTGAACGCCATTGCCAGATTGGCCATGCGCAAAGCATTCACCGACTGCGCAATCTGCAGCAAACAGTCGCATGACATACTGCATGTGCAATGTCACAAAATGGCAAACAACACCTGTAGACGGCTGAGTGCGAGTGGCGTCAGCAGTGCTGCAACGGAACGCGTATGTCAGACGTTCGCCCAGATCTACGGTTCTGTCAACTGGATGGCCACTGATGCCCTCACCGAACACTATTCTACTATCAAAGCGGACACGCTGTTCGTCATGCAAATAAACGGTGTGTGTTAAAATCTCCTCAGTTGGTGGCTGTATCTGAAACGAACGACATAAAATTGAGAGTATGAATGAAACCGTTCGTGTTGTTGTTACATTGTTCAGTGAACTGAGACGTACCGCAAACCCGACGTTTACAGGTGAGCGAGGTACAAGCGGGGACCAGTCAGTTTGACGATGTCGACAAACAAGCAAAAACGTTGCTTGCACGCCATCACGAATGTTCAGTTGAATGCTAAACTGTTTGTAGTCACTTTGTTGTACAATTTCCGTTCCACAACTGCCGCTTAACGGCAGGTTAAGTTCATACACTCGTTGACTGAACGATGTCGGATAACTGGATCCAGCTGAAAGAACATCAAAATTGGACTCCCAAGTGAAAACTTTACAAATCAAAAGATTATGAGCAAACCTGCGGTTGTGTTGACAAACGTGCATTCTGGTGAGTGTTGGGCGAAAATGCTACCGATAAATGGCATCGCAAATTCAATTCGAAAGTAAAAGTTGTCCCGGTCGCAATGAGCACTGCGATTAACAATCTGATTAGCAGAGCGATCATAGGTCGCACTAGGTAAATCATCAACTGAATCTAGTGAAACGGCGGTCCGATAATGCACTGGTGGAGGATAAAGTTGCGGTAAACCCGGAGGTGCATAGAGCAGTGGTTGATTGTTTGATGGAGGATCATATGTGTCAATGAGCGAAGTTGACTGATGAACGGCGCTGAGTTCTGCGAGTGCAACGGTCGCCCGTGGCACATTCGCCCACAGCAGCCACCAAGCACAGAACACACCGCGCATAACTCTCTCTCAGCAGTGACGTACCGGTTATTCCACCTCGCGGTTATGACATGCTGAAATGAAAACGAAAGGACCAATGTTTGTGAAAACCGCTGCATATTGAAAGTGCACTGCGTTACGAATAGAATGACAGAAGAAAACGAGATCAAGTACTGTTTCAAGCGAACTGCAAAACTCACGGGTGGAGCGAATGCGTTTGTAATGTCAGACTTTCTTTTGCGACAACTGGGAGGTAAAACGTCATGCTCGTTGGAGTTGTTGATTGTGTGAATCACGTTTGAAGATTTGCACCGATCTGTGTGCGCTCCGGTGCACGGCGGTTGCGCACATGAAAACCGCATCTAAGCACGTCTTCCAACCGGTAAACGCGTACCAAATAAACATTCACATGCACACTGGGCATTATTCTTCTACTATTTGTTTCGGCATTGGCGACGCATTTTTTGATACATTTCAATATATTCAAAAAGGAAATTTGACGTTTAACTCCATAGAATTGCAGGATGTCATGTTAGAGGCAAAACAAAATTGCTGTGTTCTTTTACGAGGTGACCAATTACATTTCACTTTTTACGCATTTATTCATTTTCGCAGTTGTGCATCTTCTGGAAATATAACTTGTTTTCCAGCACCGAAAGTGTTGAAAAACTTATTGAAAGACAAAATTTTATATCGACACAAAACACTACCAATTGAAAAAAAACAAATTTGGTTCCCCCTTAATTTTTAGATTATAAACTCACCAACATCGTTCAAGGCAAAATGTGAAGTACCACGTGGAAAACATTCTGATTGCTCATTGCTGTGCATTGAGGTTCAGTTTTTTAGATGTAAATTCCAAGTTCAGCGTTAGCAACCCTTTGTTGGGACAATAGCAGTCTTGCAATTGTTTTTTTAAGAAAAGCTGAAACGAAGTTGTATTGTTGAGATAATCCACTGCAAACTTGTTTTCCAGTGTTCGCACGACGCTGTGCACATTTATTACGTTTTACATTTAAACTAGCGTCGAAGTTTTCAAAGTAAACAAAACTTGCGCAGCTACAAAAAGTGCGTCAAGCGAACTAGACCAAAAAAATTTAACTCTGGTGGATCATAATAATTTAAACAAATAAAGATATTTTTGCGCACGTCTTTTGCAGTTCTAAAACCAACAACGGTCACACAATATACTGAGGTGTTCCGCTCCTATCACAGTCTACAGCTACATCGATGGCGTTCTTTGTGCTCCAAAATACAAAGATGATAACAGAAATCTATGGAATATCAGTTACTCTACGCTCATATTTGCATGTTGTATTGTAATATGGCTCAAAAATTATTCCTAAGAAAATACCAGGTGTCAGTAGAATTTTTTAACCTTCACCGGACTTTAATTGCCAGCAATTAGCTGAACGGCAATAAATTGTTAATCAGCCCATTCATACAGCAGCCAGCGCACGAGCAATCCTGCACTCCTCTCGTCTTCGTGGTTCAGTAAACATCTGATTAATCTGTTACTGACCTGCGCGCCAAATGTCTGTTTTATATACTTGCATGTTTTTTCTTTTTAAACTACTCAGTATTGTGTAATAACGGCTGCAGACAATCGGTGGAAGTTAAGCCAATTCTAGTTTTTACGTTGTCAATGTCGTGTACTGTTCGCACCACGCACCAATGATCTGACTTTTTCATATCTTGTTTGTTGTTTTTTTACTGAATTCGTTGTTATTATCTTGAACTTGTCCACATATCAGTCGCGTTGATTTCACATTACGCCATTCTGTGCGTTGCGCGACAACAATGGTGAAGGTGAAATTTGTCATCTAGTTACACAATGCGGTTTTCACTTTTGTTTTTCACTACTTTAACTGCGCAATTTCTTAGAAACTCAGTCTAGTGCATCTCCATGTTGATTTTCAAATTCAATTCGCTCAAAATTTCAATGTTAAGTGTTCTCAAATTTTTGTGCCCGTGAATTTGTGTGTTTCTTATTTGTTGCTTTCACTCCTAAATGTAGTAAAGTTTTTTGCATATTTCATTCATTTAAAAAGTGCATTTGCATTTTCAACGTTCCGATTTTCAAAGATGACAATATGCCTTGAGGGTAAACATACCTGATTTATCATCGCACTAACCATTTTCATATTTTTCGTGTTCCAACTACATATGTTGACCGAAAAGATGAATGTTTTATACTACACTTCACAACTTTTTATTTGTTTATCAGCGAATTCAGTCAATTTTCTAAACAATTTGTTGGTCTGCGATCTCATGAAGGACTGAACGCCCTACACATGTGCACAACTGCACAAATACTTTTGGCATAAATCTCAGCCAATAAAAAAATTCAACGCGTGCAGTTGTTTATAAAAAATATCAGCAGCGAGTGTGGCCTTTCATGAAGTTTTAGATGAACGTTACAATATGAGATAACTGAAGCTATTGCGATCGATTTCAACATTTATTTTAAAACGGGATCGTCATTTGAAGTCTGCTGCGCCAACATGAATCTTCGGCAGTGGGTGATCAAAATATTTTCATTGCTAACAGTTCTTACAAAGTGTCTATGCCATACAGCACAACGTGCAAGGTTGGTTGAAGTTTATATTTTTTAAAAGCTAACGTTCATTGTTTTCTAAAACGGATTTCTCATATATGTGAAAAAAACTAATAACCGTTAAATTCAGTCATTATGTGGTGTATCGAGTAGTTCCAACTGATGACCAACAACTTGAGTATCTGGTTAATCTGTGGAAAACGCCATTTTACAAGGTATCATAAATACGCCCTTGAATACTTTCTGAAGTCAAAACGTCTGACAACCATTTTTATTGTTTTAAGATGGTTTTAGATAACTTTTTGGCATCATCCGTCTGTTGTCGGACATCATGTGGATCTCATGTTGCGAGAACGTGATACAACTAGCTTAATAAAAAACTTCGAAATAAACGGAATAGAACCAGTGCTACTTGTGTCAGACGCACAAAAGTGAGTAAATAGGTATTTTTAACACTCTGAAAATAAATCTCTTACTGCATTGTTTTTTTTCGCAATTTAGGTATATTAAATCTATTGAGTTTGAAAACCAAAAGCGAAGAAGATTTCTAAGACGACGAGAGTTTCAACGCGACGATGTGGGCATGCCATATTTTGGTATTGGGCAGTATCACACTTATGACGAGGTTTAGTTTTCCATTTAATATCAGGGTTTTTTTAAAAAGCGCCCGTCCGTGGTGTCATGTGACACATAAACTCAAAATCATGTCCATGTCTTGCAACAAATAGGAGTCCGAAAACAAACGGCCCCAAAATGGCTGTCAACAGCACTGAGGATGCATAAAATAAATGCAAATTCTGAGAACAGACTGTACAATAGTGTCCTGCTTTATCGGCAGCTGACTTTGGCCATCAAATGTGTGCACCATACAGTGTTTTGAACTTCTTCGCGAAAAAAGAAGAAACTTTTCAGAAAAGAGGGTTGTGAAAACGCATCGTTCCGTTAGGATTTTTAGGTGTCATCTGTTTCATAAATCCTAAATTTTAGGTGTTTCTGACACCTGTTTACAATTGTAGGCGTAAAAATCCTGTTTAATATTACCCAGAAACATACCCATAAATATAAAAAACTACGTTATAGTATGAACGAGTAACCAAATGATATCACACAAAGAATTTTTTAAACTTATATTATATTACAACAACTATTCTACCATTCAACTCTCCGTGATAACAGAAATAAAAAAAATGACTGAAAAACGTCTCAAAAACTAAAATCGGTAAAATGACTCGTTCTTAAGTTTAGTTTATTAGCCGTGAAACCTCATTTTGAGAATGTTTGCGTTCTATAGTATTCAAATTTCGTTTAGAAAGTGGTTATTCTACAAAAATTTATCCAAAAGTAAAAACAGAAAATTTAAAACCGAAGTTGAGAAACTTGCATCGTGTCGTGGGCCTGTATACCATGGTAATAATGCACCTGTAGTTCTTAAAAACGTCTTGCGGCTTAAAAAAGAGATGCTACAACATTATTATCAGTTTATTTTCCAAAACGAAGAGTTTTTTGTAGAATCGCTGAAGTATTTTCACCAATGAATTGAATAATGCAGATTGTAAATTACATTCACGGTTTGTCGAAATCTTATCCTACTGTTGCAAGAGTGCTGTCAATTGGAAGAACACACGAAGGACGTCCAATAAATGTTATCCACGTTAGTTTTGAATTTTGGATTTTTTCATAGTTTATGATTAGTTTTTTAGGCTCTGCGAGTCTCTGTGGGTGCAGGACGTACGTGAAAGAAAACCAGTTTCAATCTTTATGTGGCAATTCAAAATTGCCTAAGTGACTCGGCCTGATTTTGGAACCTCGGATAACTTTACCAATTTTGAATTCCCGCGTCATGCATAAAAATCGTTTTTCTAGCCATGCGCAAGTTGAGTCTCGGGACCAAAAAAGATAATAACACAAAAGCATTTTGCTGTTTTAAATTTTACAGATTGGTACTCGTAGAAATGACGTTCTTGAAAAACCGGCCTTCTGGATTGATGGCGGAATTCACGCCCGTGAGTGGATCGCCCCTGCGACTGCCGTTTACTTTATTAATCGGGTATGCTTCGCAGTTTAACTGCTTGCTTAAGGCGCGTTTATCAATTAGTTTTTTGTGCGTACGCACGGAGACAGAACTTAAAAAATGGCTACGCGAATTAGAATTTCGTGCGCACGACCGTCGTTCGCACGTAACGACTGTTTTGCGCGCAGCATTTAGTCCGCTGTCCGTGCGCACGCACGAAAACTTGTGCCCACACGAATTAGAATTTCGTGCGTACGACTTACGTCTGTCCGACACGACTGTTTTGCGCACGGGATTTAGAACGACTGTCTGTCCGTGCGCAAAAAGACAAATGCGCACGCGAATTAGAATTTCGTCCGACGGACGTGCGGACGAAATACTAATTCGCATGTGCTAGCTTGTCCGTCCGCACGTTCGGACATACCACACGACTTTTTGGTTACGCGAATTAGTTCTCCATATGTACGCACGACACTTCAGTCGTTCTAATTGCGGTGCGCAGTTTTCAGTTTTGTCGTGTGACTTAAACGAAACGACTGTTTTGCGCCCCGCATTTACAGGGTGTCCCAAAAAAACATAACAAAAGTAAATGGCTCGTGCGGCTGACTGGTTGCACGTGAAGCCGTGAAATTTGAAACACTTTTAGAAAAAAGGGACACATTTTGTGTGTCCAAATTTTATCCCGAAATTCCATTTTTTCAATAATATTTTAGCAGAAATGCGTAAAAACTCAAAAATCACCTAACTTCAGCATTTTGACTCAGGATAATCATCGTTGTCGTCATCGAGATTCACACATGACAGTGGCGCAAGTTCATCTTTAGCTTCGTCTTCACTGATCTCATCAGATTTTCCCTCTCGACCCTTTAGTTTTACTTTTTTCAGCAGCCCAATGTCTTTTTCATTGTTCTCAATGATTGCCGACATTCGGTGTTCGAAATTGATGAGCAATTCTGGTGCAGCGCCCGATCATCGTTGATTTTTTGCACACCACTGCGAATTTTTGTTTTCAAATTGTCGAAAATGTTGGGCGCCGAACGGTACACAATTTCCTTCAGGTGCCTTAAACCCATAAGTCAAGAGGAAAATTGAAACAAATGCGCGAGTGGCTGTCGGCGTCGTTCGGTGACCGCTGGAACGGCCGCATGGGCAGAATTGAATGGCCCGTGAGGAGTCCGGACATGAAGCCTATGACTTCTGCGTTTGGGGGCATCTGACGGATAATGCGGGACATTTTCGGCGCCCACCACTGCAGCGGTGTGAGAAAAAATCATCGATGATTGGGCGCTGCACCAGAAAGTGATCATCAGTTTCAAACATCGAATGTCGTCGTTCATTGAGAACAATGGAAAACACATTGAGCAGCCGAGAAACATGAAACTGAACGACCGTGAGCATGAACATGATGACATCAGTAAAGTTGAAGCTGACGATGAGCTTGTGCCACTGCCAGATGAGATTTTCGATGACGACAATGATGTTTATCTTGAGTCAAAAAACTGAATTTAGGTGATTTTTGAGCTTTTACGTATTTCTGCTGAAATGTTATTGAAAAAGTAGAATTTCGGGATAAAATTTGGACACACAAAATGTGTTCCTTTTTTCTAAAAGTGTTTCAAATTTCACGGCTTCATGTGCAACCAGTCGGCCGCACGAGCCATTTACTTTTTGTTATGTTTTTTTTGGGACACCCTGTAGATCGACGTGCGTTCCGTGCGTACGTAAGAAAAACTAATTGCTAAACGCGCCTTTACTTTGTCTTACACTTCACAGATGTAAGATGCTGATTACATGAACTAAGCTATCAATTTTTTGGGGGGTTTGAAACTCAATGCGTCTGTAAACGTAGAAAGGAAACTAGTTTCAATCTTTATGTGGCAATTCAAAATAGCCTAAGTGACCTGGCTTTATTTAAGACACTCGGATCACTTTACCAATTTTGAATTATCTTTGCGCGAATTGAGTCACGTAACCAAAATCGAAGATAATACATGCAGTGTACGGTATGGCCGGTTAAACATGGCAGCTTTTTTCAGGGTGCAAGGAGCGCGCGAATTTTGAATGAAAGAAAAAAGACGTTCAGAAGCTGAATTGTGTGCCAAATTTGATGCGTTTTTTTAAACTAATGGATTATCCGCGCTATTCTGTTCATTCTTTATTCCTTGTACACATGATTGGGAATAACGTTGGCTTTTTTGAAAAAGACAACTCCTAGTCTGCGGCTGATCCCGCCTTGATGGACTGCCTCATTTATTCGGCCATACTGTACATGTGTTTTGGAACCATACCCGTGCGAATTCTGGAGGAACGTCGGTGCGCATGACGATATGGGCACAACAATGCGGCAAGCGCACCATGTTCTACCACACAAGCGACGTTGTGCCACTTATATTATAACCCAACAAACACTCTCAATGTTTTACAATGTAACATGTAGTTGAAGTACTTTTTTTCAGCTGGTCACTGGATACAATCGTGACAATGCCATCAAAAGATTGGTTGATGAAATCGACTGGTACATTGCGCCGGTTGTAAATCCAGACGGGTACACGTATTCACGAAGCAGTGACAGCCCAGAAATGAGAATGTGGCGAAAGAATCGATCGCCCGCTCGATGCCTGCAAGGCGTTCACACGGCACAGCAACAGTTCTGTTGCAGAGGCGTAGATCTGAATCGCAATTTTGATTTCCATTGGGGAGAAACCGGTTCCAGTTCAGGTTTGAATTCTGCGTATGAACAAGAAACGACCAACTCGACGTCGACATTTACTGTTTACGTCGTTTTATTATGACTACAGTATGCTGTGATTGAATTCAATCTTCGAATTCTTTAGACCCGTGCTCAGAAATCTACCAAGGAGCTGCACCATTCAGTGAACCAGAAACAAGAGCAATTCGTGACTTTATTCTGCCACGTAAACGACAGTTCAAAGCGTTTATTACGATGCACAGTTATTCACAAATATGGATGTACCCATTTGGTCATCAGCGAGGTTCCTATCCACCAGATGTCAGAGATTTGGTAAAGTTTTAACAAAATATTGGCTAAATGGTTAAACAATTGCACATATAATTGATATCTTTAATCAACAGTTCTCTTGACATTTCGGTTTGCAGCAACATGTTTATCACTGTTGCAGCAACAAGTCGCTATGCAAGCGAAAGAAGCGATACAGTCAATGTACGGGACGCGATACACCGTTGGAACTGGCGCAGATACTTTATGTATTATCTTTTATTTTGGTTCTGAGATTCAATGCGCGCATAGATAGGTAAACAGTTGCATGCGTGGACGCGGGAATTCAAAAGTGGTAAAGTGATCTGAGTTCCCTAAATAGGGCCGGATCACTTTGGCTATTTTGAATTGCCACATAAAGCTTGAAACTAGTTTCCTTTCTATGTACGTCTGCAAACGCATTGAGTTGCCGAACCCAAATTTGTTTAATTCGTTTAACCTATCTAATGTCTTCAATTGCTCAAAACAAGACGCGTTTATCAAGCAATGATGTTAAATACTTTAAAACTGTAAACCAATTAACTGATTTTGGTTAACAACACGGTAGCAAACGTGTCCAATGTCCAATAAAGCCATTATTATTTATTGAGAAGTACACGCTCATGCACATATAGATCCGGCATCTGGAGGCGCTGATGATTGGGCCAAAGCAAGTGCTGGTATCAAATACACCTACCTCATTGAACTACGGCCGACTGATGGCGTTTGGGACGGGTTTTTCTTGAAAGAATCTGAAATCATCCCTACTGGACGTGAAACATTCGAAGGAATCAAAGTTGTTGCAGAAGCTGTGCTGAAAGAAGCTGCAGGATCGCGTAAGCTTTCAACAATACTTACTTGCATCTCACATACATTACAGAAAAAAAGCTATTGAAAAAGCGTCCTCAAACTGCAGAGTCAATTACGAACAGCGTAGATAATACATGCGTTAATTTTGACTCAAAATGCGAAATATGGGCGCGACATGGAGCTTGCGATGCATGGAAGAACGTCATGGAACAACGGTGTCCGCGTGCATGCGCGTTCTGCAAACCAGGTTATTAAAATATTATTATTGAAAATACTTACAATTTAACAAGTGTCTAATCATTCTAGCATCAAAGAATGAATGCTTCGACAGTTGGATGGAATGCCCACAATGGCGTGCAATTGGCTTGTGTCGCACTTTGAGTCATCAATGCAGAAAAACCTGTGGTCTGTGCTGACTTCACTGCTGAAGAACAAACAGCAAACACATTTCAGGGATTGTTTTGACTATTTGTCACTATTGTCAATGTATATCTACAACACATGTGTATTTTAATACTAAATATATTAAAATAACTAACTATGTGTGCGACAAAAATACAACAGAAGCTTGTGTTTTAGAGTTTTCACACATCTGAACAAGGAAAAATATCAAACACATTTTTACAGCATTTAAACCACGATTACTAAAATGTTGACACAATCAAATGATTTTAGTATGCAACATACAGTCTAACTCCATAACATATCCAACTATTGTGGATTTATTCAAACGTGTCCGGACTAACGTGACGTCATTTTAATTAAAAACGCCCGTTTGTCAAAGTACAGGCACTAAAAATTTCAGTTTGGTGTGACTGATTCGACATTCACCATTTGTTTACGGGAAGAAATCGGCTAAACGGATAGTCTGGTTTGCTGTGAACGACAAGCGCATGTTTTGTGGCACATGACGTCATTTCAGTGGGACACGTTTAAAAAAATAGGCCATAGCTGATTGGTTGACGTATAGTCGTCCTGAATAATTTGTAGTATTAGCTGATTGGTTGCCTGAACATCAGGTTCAAAAAAGGTCCATTGAAACGGACATTTTCTTTTTTTGTGAATTCTATGCGTTTGCTTTGTGTGGGCAGACAGACAGTGAGATTTTGATGGAAAAAATCTTTTTTTTGATTTGTGAGATGAAGACATCAAAATCAAAAGCAGCGGTTTGGCAAAAAATTTTAATACCAACCAGTGCGACGACGAAAATTGAAAACCTGAAATTGCCGTCAAATATTAGCTTTTATTTTTGATTAAGAAAAACGCTTTGGAGGAGTTGGTGACGTCCATTTGTGAAAAGGTGGTGTTAGACACAAAGGGGCGAACTTTTGTTCTTTCTTTGGAAACTTGACATTTCGTTTCGTTTTTTTTTAAATTATAATTTCTGTTTTAACTTCAATTTTAAATTAGAGCGAGAATTTCTGCAGCAAATTTTTTTTCGAAGGGAAACGTCGTCGTCGTCACTTATCCGTTCTAACAAGCAAAAAATAGTTTCCTTTGTCGTAAAGTGTTCCTTGATTTGTCTGTAACTCACATATCATGAACAAGATTTTTTTTCCATTAAAAATCTCACTGTTTGCCCACGCAAAATAAGCGCAAAAAAACAAAACATTGAGAAAAAAGAAAAAAATTCTTTTTGAACCTGGAGGGCAACCAAGTTTGCAATCTGCTAAGCATAACCTGTCACTGGCAAAGTTGCGATGCATCTTATAGCGGTACTTGTTTGGCGGGAAAAGTTTGGCTTCCAGCGTACCAACCAGTGGCAAAAATGCGACCCCTTTTGAGTGGCAAGGTGACACACAAACAACAGTTTGGGGGAGGGGGGATTCAAAATTGAGTATAAGTGATCGGGTCCCCTACATAAAGCCGAGTCACTTAGGCGACTTTGAAGTTGCTACATAAAGATTGAAACTAGTTTTCCTTCCACGTCTGCACACGCAGTCGCAGAACCTAAATAATTGATATTAGTTGGATGTTTTTGAGTTAGACTGTGGTACACTGTGAAACAATAAGTAAAATTTTTTTTTCAAAAATGACCACATTTTGACATGAGCCACAAAATCATAGTCTGCATTTAACTAATGTATGTCGAATTTACAGATACCCCGGATCACAGTGCTGGTTAAACAAGTTGTACCAAAATCAAAAACCAGTTTTCAAACGAGTCCAATATAGATAACCGGTTTAAAAAAAGATAAATACTAAATGTATTTTTTAAAAAAAACGCACGAGAAAAACATAATTATTTTAGCTTGTACATTTCGCTGCAAATCACAAAAAAACATGGTGAGTATATTGTTTACGTAGGTTGCTTGCTTGCGTAGGTTAAAATGAATTGCACCTGTTTGAAACGAATCATGAAAACTAAAACTACATTGAAATTGAAAAAAATACTAAAAACACCTGTACATGTTACTTCACGACCCACATCACTGATTTTAACAACAACTATCAAATAACCGTCGTAACGTCCGAACATATTTCACAAATGTTTTCAATTCACAAACTGCTTGCTTTACTAGTCTGAAATCTGACAACCAAACATAGAATACACAACAGGAATTACTTTAACTGGAACGAAGATTGCTTTCCTGTTTTAGTAAGCCATTGTTTGAAATGTGAAGAGATCAAGACATAAAAAGCTACTTAATAATATTGCGGTCACTGCTTTTTACCAGAATGTAAACTGTAAAACCCCTACAGTGTGTGCATAAAAGTGTGCGTTACTACGTTCCATTATGCCTCATTTGAAAATACGCTGCAGAATTGTTTTTAGTCTGCAACCACACCATGATTGTGTTTGTTGCGCAGCACTTCTGACCGCTAGTAAAGCAAGAAGTGCAGCAATCTTTACGTGTTGTGCGATCCGTATGCAATAGTGGTAGCAGAATGTTTTTGTCGTTTTATTTCACATTGTGCACGTTGTTAGATAGAACACATGAACTGCATTGTTGACTGTATTGCTGGCGCTTGTTGAGCGTTGTGCGCCGCCCCCAGACAACATTGCATGCAGTAATGGCGCAGTAAAAGAAAATAAAAATGCGTTGTCCTTAATGTTGTTTTTGGTTTGGTATGCAGAGAAACACAATACAATAGTTCACCTCTGTAGTCATAGTTCTGCGCCAACCATCGTTCTAAATAAATAAATGCATCTGCACAGACAATGCTGACCACACTTTCGACGTGTGGTTGTTTTAACCGTTTAAACTAATTGAAAGCATTTCTAAAGTTGCCAGCTTATCACGCAGCTTACAAAACAAGTATATGCTTTACAATAAGCAAATTACGGTATAATTTTACAATTTATGCGAAGGGCATCACAATTTTAGCACAGTAGTTGGAAGGTAACTGCGCAACTCAGTTACTTTAAGTGATTTTGAGCACTAATGCTATTCCTACCTAACTGGCAAATTTACGGTGTTGTGTGTTTTTACATTTTTTACAAAATTATATGCAGCACATGCAGATTACACCGCTTCGCATGTCAAAGCATTTTGTTCGTTTAATTTTTGTTTTTTCACAATTCAGCAACAACGGACGAAGCCAAAGCACACAAAAATTTGTACAGAACATTGCAAAATACAACTTATGTAACTGTGTGCAAGAAGCCGCTCGTCACATAATTCATCATCATATTGTAACACACGTACGTTTTGCATGCATGTGATTTCAAATCGATTACTTTATTACTGAAGAACGTTTACGCCTCAGCATACTCATAGCATTGTATATACATATTATTAATACTTTTACATTGGTTTTTGGCCAACAAAGAATCGATTGCAGCGGCGAATCCAGTACATCTGTATACAAATTCAACCAACAAGGACAGGAGTGAAATTATTCGGCACAAACACAACACAGCATACACTTGTAGACGCTGTGTGCGTGTGAACACAGTTCTGCGGACGAAGAAACACAGTCGATATTGCAGATCGTCTCAAGCAACAATACATCACCAACAACTTTATTATTGTTGATAATGAATCTCATCAACATGAAAAACTAGCTCCACCGATCGCAAACCATCAGCACTCGGAACAGCAATTGGCGGACTTGTCGACAAATTCTACTATCAAAACCTACCATACATGTATGCTACAAGAGTCTCAGCATGAAACGCTTTCGGACGCTATTCTACAATGGATTGATGACAATTGACAGTCGGCAATTGTGGTCATTTTTTGTGCTCCTACCTGTACTGACACAGCAGTCCAGATGCCTCGACATTTCGCTCGGCCAAATAAACGAAGCAGAAGCCGTTCTGTCAACGCCCAACAGTGCTTTGATTACAATTCTAACTAACTATTCAACATCGGACACGTCGTCACAAAAGTCGTACGTTTTTTAGCTTTTTTTAATCACAGAAACAAAACATCAAAACGAAAGGCACACCTGTGTATTGTGGAAATTGTAATTGACTCCAATCAAAACATGGAAATATTCGATTAACTCATTTCTTTAACAGGTCATATCAAGTGTTCCGTGCCACTCCACTGAATGCAAGACAACTTGCCATTTTAAAGTATCTCGCTGCTAGAGATGATCAATTTGATTTGGACTTCTGGAAAGGACCGACTGGCGTTGGTGGCCAAGTGGATATTATGGTGCCCCCAAACGTCCCGTTAGAACAATTACTTAACAATGCATCGATACCATACAATATCACTATTACCGATGTTGAACGGTGCGTCATTATTACAAAATACAAAATGTACACGTTCACAAACTCATGTACAGGTTGGGTAAAAAGGCTAATTTAAAATTGTTCGTTCTCGTCACCGCTAAAAGATATTGAGCTGAAACTTCAAACACTCGCCCAATGTGGCCGCGGTCATGCGGTTTGCAATCAAACCATCTCAGCGTCTCGCAAAAACCACAGGCACAATGCAACATTAATCATTGGTTTTAATTTCATTGTGGTATCACTTTTTTAATGATTCTGCAACACAATGAATTTGCAGACTTGGAAAGGAAATTCATTTTCATGTATGATGCGGCTATGTAAAATTGCTAGAGTGAAACTGTCGGATTTCAGGTACTTGGGCCACTTCCATCTATTCTGAATTTTAATTCTTGCATCACTGACTGTGACTGCCATTATATCTACATACGGGAGCACTGAGTCGCAGAAGCAACAAAAAAATATTTTGTTTTAAAACGTTCAAAAAAGTTGCTGACCACCATAGGTTAATCAATTAAGTCACTGTTTCTAGCTACATTTGAACGTATAAGAAGACATACTGTAAATCATAAGCTCCAAACGTGCTTCAAGTTTCAACTCATAATATCTCGTGCTGGTAGAGAGAACGAGCCATTTTAATTTGTATCTTTTTTGTTTCACCCTGTCAATCAGCTGGTATCATGAAGAAACTTTTGTGGAATCTTTCAGCATGTTGTTAAGATAAAAGCTTCAAATAAAGTTTAGTGTTGTCATTACAGGATTACATGTGATTACATGCGTTTTTACACATTCTAGATTACTACAAGAAAGGCTGCTGAAAAAAGCACTACGAACGGCGGGATTTGGTCCGAGACTACGAGACGATTCCGTGAGAACGCCTCGATACAACTTACACGAATATGGAGGCTATGACGACGTGAATACAATACAAAGTTTCTTTCTTCATAATTATCATTATCGTTCTTCATGATCACAAGCAAAAATTTTTTGCAAAAAAATAAATTCTGGTTCACATTTTAACGGTAAATTGCTCAACCTGCAGATACGTAAATACTTGCAAGATGTTGAAGAGCACTATTCCAACATTGCGCAGCTAACTACAATAGGGTGGTCCCATGAAAGACGACCAATTTTGACATTGAAGGTCAGTCTAAAAACATTTTGATTCATAATTTTAAAAATGAAGAAACTCGCAATGTAACATAAATCTACAAAGTTTTTTACAGCCCTAAAGTATTCTTAAAGTTACACGTGAGGCCAGAAAGTATCTGTATTAAATTACACCTTTGAAAGAGCTAACGCAACCAACATGTAATATTTTGAATCGACAGTTGGGAAATCCCGCAACGAGCTATATCAAACCAGCAGTTTGGATTGATGGCGGAATACATGCGCGAGAATGGGCCGCTCCACACACTGCCATGTACTTCATTCACCAGGTAAAGAGTTACCATCGAAGAATAACATGACTTCAACATAGTCGCTATACTGAAATTAATCTGCTTTTTTAAATGAAATGTATTGTAATTTATATTTTATCAGTAGCTGGTCTCACGGTACGGCTTCGATAACGAAATCACACATATGCTCGATTCACTGAACATCTATATCACGCCAGTGGTCAATCCTGACGGCTACGAATACACCAGATCATCATTACAACCAAAGGTTGCCGAGCGGAAGTATTTGGTAACTGTTGTGGGCTGGTGCGCAACAATTCTTTTAAACATCCAGATTAGATTATGGCGAAAGAATAGATCTCCGGAAGAATGTCGCGTTGACCGCTGGGGAAGAAAACGATGCTGCCAGGGCGTTGACCTAAACCGAAATTTCCAATTTTTCTGGGGCCGTAAGTGAGCGGCGAATTTTGTATTCTGTTGTAAAATTTCTACGCTGTTTGAAATTTGTCTATGCGGTAGTACTGGAGACGAAATTTATAGAATACTGTGTCAACACAAATATTCAGTTTTACAAGGAGCATTTCTTTAGAAACAGGCAGCAGTGACCATCCTTGTTCTGAGATTTATGCTGGCAAAAGTGCGTTTAGTGAGCCCGAAGCGACAGCTGTACGTGACATGCTAATGTCACATCGATTGCGGGACTAAAGTGCACGCCTTCATAACAATGCACACTTACTCACAAATTTGGATCCATCCTTACGGACATCGGGTTCGAGATTACCCAAGTGACAAAGATGATTTGGTTGGTCATTCCTTTTATTTAGAACGTTTTTTAACATTGTGTCCGCATAATACGTGTATACTTATAATCCAAATAAAACAATACCAAATTCAGAAAAAGGTTGCAGTGCGTGCGGCGCAAGCCCTGAAGTCACTTTACGGAACTGAATACATTGTTGGCAGCGGAGCGGATACTTTGTGTAAGTTTTCTACCAAGAGTTCATACTTTTCAATCTTTTTACTCTGCCTACTTTGGTTTTTATAGTGCCTGATACAAGTTGTAATCATAATTTAAGATCCAGCCTCTGGAGGCTCGGATGATTGGGCGAAGGCAGTCGGCCGGAGTAAAATACGTTTACTTGCTTGAACTTAGACCGGATGAACGACGTTTGTTTGATTTTCAACGTTTTTCGTTGATTTACGGTTAGTCTAAAATTAATTTTGGGATTTCTAACGTTCACAGAATGGGACGGTTTTATCTTGGACGAAGCTGAGTTAATACCAACTGGTCGCGAGACGTGGGAAGGCGTGAAAGTGGTTATCGAACAAGTGATGAATGACAACAATTTATTGCGGCAAGGTACGAACAGAAGGTATGCATGCGCACGTCTCCGTTAAAGATGCATGACATAACACTGGACAATGACGCTCTAATTTATCTAATCGTCAATTTCATTTAATCACTATTTTTGCACATAGAACTTACTGGAGACGAATTTTTGTTCGCCAACCTTTCTATTTCTACGCAGGTATAGTTTGATAGAAATCGCCCGAGTATTTGGTAGTACATGTATATTTGTCTGGTGTAGTGTTTAGTTGATCACCAATTAAACGCATGAATGAAGCATGACAAATCACCAATCGTTACCCGCATACACGTACCCGTACGTAAGACATTTCTGACGTTTTCTATATGATGAAAAAGTGTGGATTCATTTTAGACCGCGCTCACGCAGCCTCCGGTGGTCAAGATCGACGGCCAAATAACAACCGCAGCAATGGCGTTAACTGTTTTGATTTGCGTTACGCTTGTCGTGAATGGGCCGGCTCTAATGTACGTCTATGCCGCTCAATGAAACATTTCATGAGCGCACAATGTCCGTTAACTTGTGGCTTCTGTTCTCGTGATCCTAGATAGCAGTCGCTGCTGCGAAGCTTACGTCTCTTTTTACGTAGTTTTGTCTTTGTGATGTACATACATTGTATACCTATACAGTCTAACTCTATAATACAGATCAGCTAGCTGACTGGTTGGTGATCTCGTGGATGCATGGATTGATTCTATGCGAACCAAACTCCGCCCCCACAGCAATTCATGCACAGAATGCATGCATCAACAATCAGCTAGTTGGATATGTTATAGAGTTAGATTGTGAATACTAATGAACAAAGGTTTTTGTAGTCAATAGCTCACTTTCTATGTCAATTTAGTTTATTAGAAATGAAAACAAAACGTTAAAAAGACTCCTAAATGGCAGCCATCTAAATATCTGGATAAAAAACCGGCAAATTTTGCCGAAAAGCTAAACGGCGAAACGGCAATACTGTTATGTGAGTGTTGCACAAGTAGAACATTCCGCCAGGTTTAGATTAAATTGTTTTCTTTCTTCTTCCAATCACAATTGTTTTTGATTCGCCAGACAACAGGTGAACCGATAATTGTTATTGGTTTGAACGCCTTGCGTTCTTGTTTAAAAATCTTGGATCAATGATCTGCTTATACATGAATTTCGGGGGAATTATTTTTGAAATACTATTGCTTGGAAATATGCCAATTTTTGAAACATCAAAGTGTTTTAGGCCTAGCCAGTGTACTTTATTTGTGAAAGTGATGCGCCTTAGTTTGAAACTTCTACGAAACTTTTCCATCCGCTCTGCTGGTGTCAAGTGCAAACGGTGCTGCAAACCACAACGATCGTTAACATGATTATTAAAATCAGAATGACCAAAAATTAACACGTCAATCAGCAAGATCAATTTACAACAATGATGCTTCAGAGTCGCAAGACAACAATAGAGTGGCGATTAGCAGAATAGCCCCGCCCGAACCCAACGAAAACAACGCTCTTATATCCGCCCGACACTACCCGACAAGCAGCTTAGCTGTCCACAGCCACATGCCATGCACCGTTCCGCAAAACAGACTACAATGACAATGACGCAAGAAGTATCAGATAGCGAGGCTAAAAAAGGGTACATTACATGTTTATCTCTACAGTCTAACTTTATAACATATCCATTGTAGCTGATTGGTTGATGCATGCATTCTGTGCATCGATTGCATAGAATCCATGCATCACGTGCCACCAACCAATCAGCGGTTGGATATGTTATAGTTTAGACTGTACGTAGGTTACACAAATCAATAATACCTTACTACTATTTTCAAGCTAAAATCGGTTTTTATAAAAAATGAAATGATTTAAAATTGAAATGAAAAAAGGTACTCTCAGTCGGTTCTTCCAGTGAAATATAATCACTTTGCTAACCGAGCAACTGGAACTTTTGTACGTTAGGTCGAAGTTCTCGATAACGTCCTAGTATTCGTCCTGAACGGACTGAAAGCACATTGGCGATTTGTATTTCAATAAGCAACGCATATTCACACTTACAAGCAGACGATGGTGACGATGACATAAAACGCCTGATGGCAGCACGGCTACTTTGGTGCAAGTTCACCCATGTTCTTGTCGGGCACCGCAACTCGATTCGGTTTCGGCTTTAACTCCTGAAAACGCAACTGCAAATATCAATTCTTGGGCAATGTTGATTTAGCTACAAAAATAGATTGAACAAACTTGAACGATATTCAATTTCACGGTGTATCACAACCGTAACGATATCAACAAAACAAAAACCACCACGGCTCCCACAATTACAGTAACAGTTCATTCCACAACCACTTTAATTTGCATAAATTTTCACGGCATACCAGTAACCAGAATGAAAACAATAGGTGATATCAGAAAACACCAGTAAAAACAACATTAACAACAATCATCCAAGTCAATACTTCAAGAATGACCACTGAGCACCATATCAACACTGCGCATTGACAAAACATCGCTCATTGCAGTACAGAAGTTCAGACAGTAAAAAACAGATCATAATCGAATTTGATTTGTCGTGAGAAAGTTCAGACACATCGGTAGACCCGACGATGCAATTGAGATAATAGAGCACTGAAGAAACAAAGTTAAAAACTGGAATGCAAAAAAACGATTGTCCAAATTCAACGTCACCATCAGCGTGCATTGTTGGTGTTCTGCTGTTGACGCAGTGTTTTGTCGAGCGG
>JASANC010004797.1:0-15422 GCA_030248135.1 Theristus sp. LFF4_11
AATAACTTCTATTTTGTTGTGTTTAAAAAAATTTCGAACTTCATTGCTCAGTTTCGGCCTTAATTGCGCTCGCGCGATATCGGACTTTTTTCACGATTTGTGATTTTTTTCGCACGATATCGGCCTTTTTGGACGATATGGGACTTTTTGGACAATATGGGATTTTTTTTTGCTTTTCGGGCGTTTTTTTCTCGTCAGACTTTTTTCACAATCACTCACATACAATGTATGTTGACACAAATGGACTATTATCCAGTTGCTAACACACAAACACTGACGTCTACACTATTAAGCTATCATCGAGGCAGCAACAGGCCTGTATTGCTTGAAGACTGAAAGCTTGAAGTTTCTTAGTTCCAAAAGTTTGGAGCCTAAAATATTAATTACATTCAAGCAATAGGGCTTTTGTTTGGGGAACTATAGAAAATAATGACACACTCGGACTAATACGACAGCGCGTGAAACCTGCATGTAAATGCGTTGTCTTCTCT
The DNA here is from genome assembly GCA_030248135.1 of Theristus sp. LFF4_11. Classification (NCBI taxonomy): domain Eukaryota; kingdom Metazoa; phylum Nematoda; class Chromadorea; order Monhysterida; family Xyalidae; genus Theristus; species Theristus sp. LFF4_11. The sequence goes on from JASANC010004797.1 coordinate 492, forward strand.
TTGCAACTGCTCCATGCAAAAAATTTAGGGGATCGATCCTCGCCGAGGGGTGTATAAGGCACTAAATGACAGGAAAAACTCGATGGCGCCCTACTCAATGGCGTTATGCTTTTCTGTGTTAGCCCTGACTAAAAACATTGCCTAAAATTTAACAGCAACAACAACAAGGATGATGCTCAGTTTTTCAACTTAAAATTGTTCTTGTCCTTATGAATTCAACATCAGCATGCTCACATTTGTCGTTGAACTGAAAGTTATCGCGAAAAAGATAATACCGTAAGCTTTTGCGTACTATAGACTACACGATTGCCTATCAGAAGCGGCCCGATCATAAGCGGACCGGATCATTTGCGGGCTGAACGTGTTCATATGCGGGCCATCAATAGCGGGTCGGCCTCAATCAAAAGCGGGTCGATCATAAGCGGGTCGCCCATGTTCATAAGCGGGTCATCACTTGCGGACCGCCCATGTTCATAAGCGGGTCCATCATAAGCGGACCGCATGTGTTCAGAAGCGAGCCATGATAAGCGGGTCGATAATTGATCATAAGCGGGTCGACCCAAATACCGTATTACCTCTAATAAACCCTCATGGGGGTTTATTTCTTCAGCGACTTCTGGGGGTGGGGGTTTAGTTTTGGGGGGGGGGGATTATTTTTTTGGGGGGGGGGGTTTATTTGGAAACCATTTTTAGGGGTGGGCAAAATGGCAAAAATACCTTCCATGGCAGGAAGGAAGTCGCAGAAACTTCTACTTTTCACAGAGATTTCCTTTTGTAACAGCCTTTTGTAATGAAATTACCACTAACTCATCCCTTTGGGGCCTTTGGTAGCACAATTTCACCAATGTCACTGCATTCAGCCACTGAATTCGCTAGGTATGTGTTTCAAACAGGTTTCTAATAAACCCCCATGGGGGTTTATTTTTGGGGGGGGGGATTATTTGGAAACTTGTCGAGGGGGTGGGGGTTTATTTTTGGGGGGGGGGGTTTAATTTTGGGGGGGGGGTTTAATAGAGGTAATACGGTAATCATCAGTGGGTTACCCACGTTCATATGCGGTCCAATTTTCAGATGAAAGTACAATTTTGATGGCCAAAATTCGTTTTTTAAATTAATTAAAAAAAATATTTAAAAAATCCCAATTAAAAAAATTTAAGCTAAAAAAATCCAAAAAATTCGAGCCCCACCCCTACGTGCCGCCGATTTGTATTATTCTTAAATGTGATTTTTTTGAGTTTTGATCTGAGGTTGCTTGTTGTAATGAGTCGTTGTTGGTTCCTAAATCCTAATCCTAAACCTAATCCTAATCGCCTATTCCCAAGCCAAGCAGTACCGAAGGCGAAAGCAAATTTTCGAGGGGGGGGAGTGTCGTCACGTGTGGGGGCGGGTACAGTAGCGAAAGTGCGGGGGGGGTGGGGGGGGGGTCCACCTAGGGTTGTTAAAAAAAACAAAAATCGTCATTTTTGTTAAAAATTTTTTTTTTTTTAATTTCAAAAATCAAAGTTGTGCTAAATCAATCAGGGAGTTCGAAGAACCACATATGATATGCAAGCGCCTCCGGAATGACTCCCGTATGGCGGAACTTTGGAGATTTTGTTTTGGTGACCTCAATTACCCCTTTTCCAAACCGTTACCATGCCTCTTTTAGTGTTTTGACGCCCAAAACGTCACTTATTGTACCCAGCCCAAGTGAAAATACACATACCGGCTTGAAATTCGATCAAATCTGATGATGTGTCGCGACGGCAGGACACGAAACGGCAACCAGACAACGTAACGATTGCAAACGGAGCAGCTTGGACGCTCAATTTAGATTGCGAGGCGAATCGTCAGCTTATCTGCATCGGAAATGGTAAGCCAACCTTTGGGACGCTCAAAAACTTCATCGCAGATGTTGTATAAGCCTGAAATCAGTCGGTAAAACGGTCCAAAATCGACTGCTAAAGGTTTTACGAGGTAATATCAAAGAAAATTTTTGTTGAACTTTCGAAAAATTGTGCCAAAATTGAGGTTTTCAGAGCATATTAGAGAAAAATTTTTCGAATTTTTTTTTTAAATCGGCATTTTTGTTTTTTTTAATCATTTAAAAAAAAAAAAATTTTGATTTTTGTTTAACAACCCTAGGTCCACCCCCCCCCCTCAGCCGAAAATCCTGCCCGTGCACGGGCAGGGGCAGATACCCGTGTACCCCCCCTCCCCCCCTTTACCTTGACACGGGTACTAGACTCCCCCCCACCCCCCTCCGCGAGAAAACACGGGATCGCACCCCCCCCCCCTCACGGTGGTCAATCTCATCTCAATTTTTTCCAAAAATACCGAATATTTTGCATTTTTCTTGACGTTTGTGTCTGCCTGGCGCTTCTTTTTTAAACCCCCCCCCCCGGCATCGGCATGCTCACGCTCATGATCCACTAGCGCGCGTGCACACGCTCCGGCCCAGTACCGTGGGCCCAAAAAAATTTTCGAGGGGGGGGTATGGTACCGTGGGGGGGGGGTGCCGACCAAAAAGTGAGGGGGGGTCCAACCTATGGTAACGTGGGACCCCCCCCAGGGGGGTCCCATGGGGGGGGTGCATTTTTTCAAAATTTTCTGTGGGGGGGGGGGACCACCCCCCCACCCCCCCCCCCATGAAATTTTTTCGCTTAAATTTGAAAGGAAAAACGCTAAATTTTGCTGCAAAATCTTTGAAATTACAATGAAGATGGTCAAGGTATCATATATTCAGCTTATATTATGGACTTTATAGACAAAAAATCATGATTTTCGAAAAAAAAATTTAGGGTGTGCAGAAAATTTTGGGGGGGGGGGGGGTGTCCGCCAGACAAAATTTCATGGGGGGGGGGGTGGGGGGGTGGCGGCCAAATTGTCGAGGGGGGGGGGTACGAGGGGGGGGGCCCGGTGTTCCGGGGGGGGTGGCGCGGTGCCCCCCCCCCCCCCCCCCCCCCCACCCGACGGTCTCGGGTGCTCTGGGGGGGGGTGTACCCCCCCCCCCCCCCCCCCCCCCCGCCCACGGTACTGCTCCGGCCCCAACAAGAACTTGTTCAAAACGCAATTGTTCAGACATTTTTCTTCTTGAAAAGGCTTGGCTTAGGTTAGGATTAGGTTAGGATCAGGTTTGGCTTGGGATTAGGCTTTAGGATTAAGATTTGAATCAGGTCTGTTTTAGCAATGTCCGACAACGAGCGTGTCGGTTTTTAGAAAAGAAGGGCAACCTTGTGTCTGTCCCTGCATAGATTTTGTTGTTTCTGACCAAACAAGCAGCTTGTTTGCACAAAATATTCTGTATTTTACAAGAATTTCTGTGTTTTTCTAAGGCAAAAATTTGGTATTACCCGTGCGATCCCGTGCACCCACCCCTCACGAAATTTTTCTGCCAGTGCACCCCCCCCCTCAGGAAAATTTGCTGCCCGTGCACCCCCCCCCCTCACCGAGAAGGCACCTGACCCCCCCCTCTAAAATTAGGCAAACACCCCCCCCCTCACCCGAGGTCCCGCTTTCGCTACTGGGCGGGTATGGTTAGGGGGAAAAAAATCCGGATTTTTTTTAAATTTAAAAAAAATTAAAAAAAAAATTTTTTTTACAAGTTAGGTTCGTTCGAAACGTCTCGTCGAGCTGAGTTCATCCAGACTATTTTCAGAACGATCCGGGAAACTATAAGAGCGAAAATCGTGTTTTATTGAAATTATGTCCATTTCATTGAGGGAAAGTTGCATTTTCAACAGTAAAACAGGGCAATTTTTCACGTGTACTTGAATATTGAACCGTTCTTAGTGGTTCCTCTTTCGAAAATTACCAAAATTTGACTGTGTTCAAAAATTCCTATTTGCTGTAGCTAAGTCGGCAACCCCTGTCGACCCGGTCGCCCCCCCCCAAGACACTTACTTTCAGGTTCAACCAGCTATGCTATCTGCCACATGGCGAGAGCCCACTCTTCAAATCATCGTATCGAAAACACGTACCATGATTTCGCGATCACGATCATGCGGGCAACTGACAGACGCAAGTTTAACACGTTAGTTTAGCTCAGCACGCAAGTTTTAACATGTGGCCATGTTATCGGGTATCTGAAAAACGGTCGTGTGATGTGGTATTAACCAACATCTCCGCTCAAATTGTTTAACAATATATCGCACAACTACATTGTAGACCTATAATAACATACGCCAATCAACAAGATATCATGTTCATCTCATGGCCTACCGACTGAAAAACATGTTCTTAGTTGCAAGAAAACGATTTCTGAAACGATATTTCAATTCAGTTAAGTCATTTCAACGCTAAAAATTGACTCTTAGAAGTCATCCAAATCGAAAAACATGGAGTACGTCGGTCAAAATGACCAAATAATGACATTTACCTGAGCACACAAAGAAGTTGGGAAGAAAATTTGGTTTGAACTTTCAAAAAATTATGCCATAAATCGAATTTTCAGAGCAAAGTGGAAGAAAAATTTTTCAAATTTTTTTTAAGTTTGAAAAAAAAAATCCAAATTTAAAAAAAAAACAAAAAAAATTAAAAAAATTTTTTTTTTCAAAGCCCTAACTAGGGTTGTTAAACAAAAATGAAAATTTTTTTTTAAAAAAAAAGTGATTAAAAAAAACAAAAATGCCGATTTTTTAAAAAAAAAAAAAATTCGAAAAATTTTCCTCTAATATGCTCTGAAAACCTCAATTTTGGCACAATTTTTCGAAAGTTCAACAAAAATTTTCTTTGATTATACCTCGTAAAACCTTTAGCAGTCGATTTTGGGCCGTTTTACCGACTGATTTTAGGCTTCGACAACATCTGCGATGAAGTTTTTGAGCGTCCCAAAGCTTAGCCTACCATTTCCGATGCAGATAAGGTGACGATTCGCCTCGCAGAGCGTCCGATTGTGCTCGCTGCTCCGTTTGCAAGCGCTACGTTGTCTGGTTGCTGCTTCGTGTCGTGTCGTCGCGACACCATCAGAAGAATTGATCGAATTTCAAGGCGGTATGTTTGTCTTCACTTTAGCATTAGCTTAGCTGGGGACAATTAGTGACGTTTTGGAGGTCAAAACACAAGAAGAGGCATGGTGACGGTTTGGAAAAGGGGTAATTGAGGTCACCAAAACAAAATCTGCAAAGTTCCGCCATACGGGAGTCATTCGGGAGGCGCTTGCATATCATATGTGGTTCTTCGGACTCCCTGATTGATTTAGCACAACTTTGATTTTTGAAATTTTTTTTTTAAATTTTTTTTTTGAAAAAAACAAACATGACGATTTTTGTTTTTTTTAACAACCCTAGGTCCAGTGTCAGGTTTTGGGGGGTGGATGTCGCGTGACCCCCCCACCCCCCCCCCACGCGGAGGTCTCGGGTGCTCTGGGGGGTGTACCCCCCCACCCCCGCTCGTCTTCGGTACTGAAGCCAAGCCTTTTTGATAAGGTGAAAATGATCAATTTAGTTTTTGCATTTTTATCTTTCCTGTGTTATGGAGGAGGGAGGAGCACCGGAACTGCAGATGCAGCTGTTTTAATAATGATGCATTACGCGTGCCCCCCCCCCCCCCACACCCGGTTGATTTTACTAAACCAAAGCCACCTTTACAGTCTGTTTTGTTGTCGTTGTTAGTTCGGTTTCAGTGAAGTCGTTGTAGGTTCCTTCCTAATCCCTCCCTAAAAACGCTACATACAGCTCAGACACAAAACAACTGTTCGAATCGAAGAATGTCGATGATGAAGTCGAATCGGGGTGACCGGCGGGGTTATCTGTCATTGGCGCTCGAAAATAACGATCGAGACACCGACACCGATCCTCTCATCGGAATTGGAAGTCAATCAGATAGGTTTGTCGTTTGTGTTAAATTTCGTTTTCGGAAAAACTCGATGAGCACCTCGAAAAACTCCCAAGTCTTATAGATCATAGTAATTCGTAGGAGGGGGTCAAATACTGTTATAAACCAAGTCATACAATTAAAATTACACCTAAAAGCATCCATTCAACATTCAAATATACTATGCTAAGATAGAGTAAAAAAATTTAGTGAAAAAGTGCTCGAAAATGTGCTTTTTTACTGTTTTTAGACTAGTCAGTAAGTGTTTTTTTCATTTTTAGGTCAGTAAGTGTTTTTCAGACGCATGTTGCGCGACGATGCCCCATACGAAGCGGCGTCGTCGTCCGGTGGAGCGCATCAGCAGACGCGCAGCAGCGTGAACGCGAAGGACAGAAGTGCGGACAACAGAAGTGTGATCGACCAGAGAACGCTTGACGATCGATCCGTCGATGTCGCCGCGTCCATGAACGCAACAGTGAGCTATCACGATGAGCCGGGTGGAGCGTCGACGTCGTCACGTGCCGCCACGGCCGCAAACAACAACGATCCTAATCATCAGCGTCACCACCGTCAGCACAACATCAACTCATTAGGCGCCAGTCGGCAGTTTTCGGCCGACTCGAGCGTCACGAAACAATGGGATCACGTGAAAGACTTGGATCAGTTCTTTGCACGCATCTACGAGTACTTTCAGCGCGGCGGTTTCGCAGCGATGGTATTCGAGGTGCGGCATTGGTGTTTTTCAGCTGCCTTGCCATGTTCCTTTCGGTGGTCTGTTGTCGCACTGCTGGTTTCTGGATTTGCTGAGATTGTTTAAAACTTTAAAAATATGTTTTTTGAAGCATGTCACTCTGTTCACAGAATACAGATGTCATTTTATTCGCAGAACAGAGCATGCGAATCTTTCAATTACAGTCAGAAAAACAAGTGCATTGGACTTTGTTGAAAACAATCGTTTTGGCTAAATCATGCAAAATGCAACTTCGGTCCAATTCATTCGTCGTTCTCAAGATACGTGTTCTCTGATAAAGTGACAGTTTCAACAAACGTCCGTGAAAACTTCTGCAGGAATCCTTATCACTCTTGCAAATCGTTTTCATTGTGGGGTTTTCGACATTTCTGCTCGAATGTATCGACTACAATGTGCTGTTTCGCAATCAACTGGCCAAGGGTCACAGCGGCAATTACACCGACAAACTGCGTTTCAAGGTCAGTGGGTGTCTCTGATTGAATGAGAAGCAAATTTTTCTTGAATTGTTGTGGTAAATGTCTGAATTGTGAACAAAAGATCGTGCGACGGCGTGGGTAGCCGTGGTGCACGAGCGTCATGCAGCAATGTGCGTGCGCCGTATGGTGGCACGCACGATTCGCTACGCCGTCACACGATTACGCAATAGACCGCAGCAATACACCGAATGTGCACTGCGGTAGTTGTGTGTCGCACGCGCAAAAAAAAGCGAACACAGGTGTTTGGGGACGACAACCAGGAACGCGTACACAAACACAGCGACGCGTCGCTAAATACTGCTCCATAAATGCCATTCAGGACGTGACCGTGCCGCAATGTATGACGCATTTGCACCCGTTGATCGTGATGCTACTGGTGGCCGCCTCGTTGTTTGTCGTCTATCGAACGTTGCGTGTTGCGTGGCAACTGGTGCACGCCTGGGAGATTCGCCATTTCTATCAGAGTGCGCTGCACGTTGACGACGCACAACTGTGCAATCTCACCTGGCCGCAACTGCTCCGGCGACTCACGCAGGTCAATCGATGGCATTGATGCACGAGGTTTTTTTCTCAGGCGATTGAAAAACTGCATTGAAAAACAATCAGACGTGATAGTTTTAAGGATCGTTTTCCCAGTCAGACCAAGTACCAGTGCGCGGTAGAAATAGTGCCCCCCCTCACCCTCTCCCAAGTTTTACAGTCGACTCGACATGTTTCTCTGTGTGCGTTGTTTATGAAAATCGTGTTCATGTCATAAAGTGCCATGTGTTTTTTTATTATTTCAGATGCAACCAATTTTAAAGTTTTCTGGAAAACCAACAAAGTTGGCAGAAATTAGCGGTTTTGGCATTTTCTCAGCATTTTTGGGCAAATAATCGACTTTCGAATTTTTTCTTACTCGAACGAATCTGTGGCGTGTTGGTGGGCTGGGCGGAACCCGATTCTTTCTGCAAATCAAAGGTGAAAACGAAAATGAATGACATTGCACTTTATGATGCCATGAACACGACGAAATGCTAAAAAATTTGGCGGGCAGTGCAGGCATCTGAAAATGGTCACAGAAACCGTCGCAGTCGAATTATTTCGCGTTTTGCGAAAATTCCGAGCAAAGAAAAAACGTGCAGCGTTGCGTTTACGTGTTCTGCAGGCGCAGCACGAATTGCAGCTGTGCATTCAGAAGCGTGAATTGAGCGAGCTCGACATCTACCAGCGTATCTTGCGACATCGCAACTACATGGTCGCCATCGTCAACAAGCAAATACTGCCGCCGCGCATTCATGTGCCGTTCATCGGGGAAGTCGTCTATCTCAGTCATGGTGAATGAAACCTCTTTTCAATTGCCATCACGATGACACCCGTGCTGCCGGTGTGCTGGTGGTGTATCACCACGTTTTGTGGTGTAAAGGCGCATTCATGAAGCCCTATTTAGTGACGCGCAGTTGTAAAACATAGCTACGCGGTTACTAAATACGGCTTCATGAATGCCCCTTAACGCTCCGGTTTTCACGTGTCTCAGCGACGTATCTCATCTTACTGAATGAATATAAAATCAACGCCAGCCGTATGCATGCAACCGCAGGCAATTTTCAGCCAGCGTGCGTCCATACATCGCGTTGATTTGTTTTCAACTCGCCCATTTTTGTCGTCTGTTAAATAGATGGTGGCTGAAGAACATCCGCTTTTTGCTTGACTGTCTTAACGTTAGGCCGGTTGTGTCGAAAAGAATCCCAGTCCCAGCATCTAACTCAATAACATATCCAACTAGCTGATTGGTTGGTGGTCACACGTGAACGTGATGCATGCATTCTGTGCAAACCAAATACGCCGATGCTTCACAGCAATTCATCGCACCGAATGCATGCATCCACGTGTGGTGACCGCCAACCAATCAGCTAGTTGGACATGTTATCGCGTTAGACTGTCAGCTTTTCACTCTCAAGAATCATCTGTACATTTTGTTCCCCCAAAAAAAGCCGCTCACACACGACACAGGTCTCCGTCTGAATCTCGACTGGCTACTGTTTACCGGGAGCTACTCGCCATGGGCCGACTACTACACGGTGCGTGCCGAGTACAAGCAGCGCGACAAGCTGCCGCTGTTGGCCGAACGAATGCGTCTCGTCGTGCTGTGGACGGCCGTCGTCAATCTGGCGTTGTCGCCGGTGGTGCTCGTCTGGACGCTGTTGTACCTGTTCTTCAGCACGGCCGAGCTCGTGAAGCGACAGCCGAACGCGCTCAGCACCAGACGGTGGTCGTTGTTTGCGAGGTCGGCGTTGCACGCGATTCGGCTAGCGAATCGGGAGTGGGGGGGGGCGAAGGGGGTTCATTTCACAACAAGTACAAAATAGTGGTGTGGTTAATTAATTACAGTATGGTGGAGGGGTTCACCATAGTTGTTTTAGAGTGCGCCCCCCAAACAATTTCTAATGCGGGTCCCATGCGGGAATAATAGTATAGTACCCGCTACGGGTCCGAATGGCATCAAAGCCGGGAACTGCGCTTTGGAAGCTTCAGCACCTCGAATAACCTCAGAGTGTCGTTTTTCAGCTCGTTCCTGTGATTTTCCAATGTGGGTCCTGTGCGGGAATAATAGTACCCGTTACGGGTCCGCAAATGCAAAGAAAGACGGGGACTGCAAGTTCGGAAGTTTGATAATCACAATAGTTTGAGGCAATTAAGGACCTCACAAAACATCACACAGTTTTCACAGGATCAGTCGCAGTACCCGCTGCTTACACTTCCAACCCCTCCGGTCCGATCCGGACTAAAACAACTGTGGGGTTCACACCTTACAGTCACAATCAGATAGGGGGTTTGAAAAGTCAGCACGGGTTTTTATTTTATCTCGTGAAAACCTGTATTTTTCAGTGCGCTTCCGTTCAAATTCTCGCACTCTACCAAAACCAACCAAACAACTGATTACGTTTCAGATTGTACGTGCGTCACTTCAACGAACTCGACCACGAACTGCAGGCGCGGCTCAACCGCGGCCATCGTCCCGCCAGCCAGTACATGGAGCAGTTCGCCAGCAGTCGACTGGTCGAGATCGCCGCGCAACACGTGGCCTTTTACGCGGGCGCTTTTCTCGCCGTACTCGTTGTGTTGTCCGTCTGGGACGAGGACGTGCTGCAGGTTGCTATTGTGTCACTGTTATGGGTGCTCGTTGTTGTAAGCTCGCAGCTGGTGATAGTGAGCAGTTCAGCTGGGCGTGTTGCGCCGACCGCGGCTGCGTGGCAGGGTAACGTGATATCACTGCTATTTCGTGTGAGCTCGTTTGCGCACCATGCACTTTGGTTCATTCAACCGCCGATGGTTTTCGTGCTGGCATACGACGGTGGACTGTTTGTGCACAGCAATGCACATCACATTGTGGGCACGTAGGTACTGATGGTCTTCTGAGTTCCGACTATTGTGGATTTATTCAAACGTGTCCGGACTAAAATGACGTCATTTGCTTTAAAAACACCCGTTTGTCAAGGTACAGGCACTATAATGTCAGTTTGGTGTGACTGATTAGACATTCACCATTTGTTTACGGTAAGAAATCGGCTAAACGGAAAATCTAGTTTTCTGTGAACGGCAAGCGCATGTTTGGCGGCACATGACGTCATTTCAGTGGGACATGTTTGAAAAAAATAGGTCATACACAGCCATCTCACCCGTTCTCAGACGCGACGTTTGAAACAGTCTCGTCGACTAGATGGACTGGATAACGCCTGCGTTTATGACAGGAAATAATTATAATGAAAATGAAACCTGTTCACTGAAATGACCATAAACATTCATCGGAAGAAAAACCGAGCATCTCGAGCAGCACGCTCGTTGCACTGCGCAGGTGGAGCACACGTTGACGGCGATGACGGCGTGCGGTCTGATCGTGTACGCGTGCGCGGCGTTCATCACCGACGAGAATCTGGTGTGGTGCCCGGAGTGGCTGATGGACGTCATCACCGCACAGATACACTACGCACCGGCGCACTGGAAGCGTACGCCACATTCTAGTTGATTGACCGTCGGTGGTGTGCTGTTGAACGGGCGTCTTGTGCCAAATCGCGCACACGTCTTTCAGTTTGGGGGCGCACTGTCAAGTTGAAGCTTCTTCTTTGTCAATAACTTTGTGCGTGTGTGACCAGTTGGTGTGGAATAAGCCGGTTGGTAGCAGCGGGCAAACGACCGCGGCTGATGGCAGTTTTTTGTCGCTGTTTTTTATCGGTTTTATGACACACCGTTTTCCAAGTGTTCTGTTCCAGACCACGCGCACACCGAGAAAGTTCGCGGCGAGTTCGGTCAGCTGTTCCAGTATCGTGCGTATCGTCTGCTGGAAGAGCTGCTCTCGCCAGTGGTGACGCCGTTGGTGCTCCTGTATTATGTGCGACCACGCGCCAAGCTCATCGTTGACTTCTTTCACAAGTTCACGGTTCGTCTGCCAAACTGTTTCAGCCGTACTCTGGCAACGTAATTTTGCATACGTTATGGTCGGAACAGTTCTCTCGGAACTTCGTGTTGATCCAGACTGCACGTTTGATTGTTGAACATGGGCTTTCATGACAGTATAGGCTATTCATGCAGTATTGCGCTCGTGCAGATGTAACTGAGTGTGTGTGTTCTGCAAGTTACCCAACCATGTGTTTCTTTGCCACTGTGCAACATCACTAAAGGCTCATCCATGCGCACGCGCGCTAACATGACGTGCGTATGTATGAATGTGCGTATGTTCTAAAACAAGCGCGTTTCAATCTGCATGAACGGCGCTTCAAAAACAACATGTCACGCAAGTGCACCGTGTTCCACTGAATGCGCTCAGAGACACTTGTCATGTCTTTCTGCCACCTGCCAGCAATTCGTGCCTTGCCTTGCATAGGTGCACGTTGCCGGTCTCGGTGACGTGTGCTCGTTCGCCGAGATGGATCTCCAACGACACGGCGATCCCCGATGGAACGGCAACTGGCATCAGCCGCCGCTTGGCGCCACGCAGCCGACGACGCCGACCGACGCTGCACCGCCGCTCGCGTCGCTCGTGCCCGATCTCGACTGTCAGGTTGGCCAATTGACGAGCCGATTGCGATTGTGTCTGTCTGCTGATTCGCTGCGTACTTGCGGTCGAGCCTGTTCATATTGTGCGCGTTCGGTTCTGTTCTTCTTTCGTTCTTATCGCAAAACAAAACAACACAGGCGGCCAACGGAAAAGTGGAATTGTCGCTGTTGAATTTCGCCATTCGTAACCCGGTGTGGCAGCCGTCGGCGCCGGCGGAGCGCTTCATCGCCGGCTTCCAACGGCAGGTCAGATTGTGGCGGACAGGCGCTACGTGTTTGCGAATGTTTGCGTTTGTTGTTTGAACACGGTGCATGTTGAATGACCTGAACGAGCACACAAGCAGCTGCACCATGCGAGCTGTGCTCGTGCGTGCGTTTGCAGCCTGTGCATGTTCGCTTGTTTTCGAGTGTCAAGTGCGACGGCGCGTACTCGTGTCTTCCAGACTCGCACTTCCTGTGAGTTTTTTTTTGTATTCAGGCCGTGCTGATCGGCCACTGGTATGTTGAACTGAGAAAATTTTTACAAATTGCGAAACAAAAAAACGCGACGCGCACACGCAGATGGCCGACGACACGAGCGCGATTCAGTGCAGCTTGGGCGATCTGGCCGATCCGGCGCACGCTCGTCCGTCGACGCCGTTGGCCGACAATCCGCTGGCGTCGTCGTTGTCGGCGCTCGCCACCATCCACCAGTCGACCATGCTGCTGGCGCCAACGCCAACGCCACTGAACGCCAGTCAACAGCGAGCGCACACCATGATGGCGGCATCGTCGTCGTCGTCACTGGTGCTGCGTCGTGGTCGTCACGTTCAGGTGGTGCACGCAGACGAACACGAGCAGCACTCGTCCATCTTGAGCAGTCTGCATCAGTCGGGTCTGTTCGCGCCGCCCGTTGCAAGCGGCGCACCGATGGGCGGCGGCGAGTGGCTCGATGAGTGTGCGCTGGTCGACATGAACGTGTCCGTGCTGTACATGCATCGGCTGCATCAGCAGCGCACCCGCCCGACGCCCGCCGACTACGGCAGCACCACGCACACGGCTGGTCGCCTCGCCGCCTCGCGCACTGCTGGTATGCCGGTGGAATGCTTTGGGTGCTTTTGTATTTTTCGATTTTATAAACACTTCGGCGTGTGTGCTGTATTCTGCGAGGTAGGCTCGTGCGCAGTCGAGGCTGCGTTCCGTCGACTGGGGCTAGTTTTATAAAAGCTCAATAGTCCAATAGTGCTACACCTCTGAAACAGTGAATAAAAAAAATAAAATATCGCAGTTTCGTTTTTCGATCTAAATTGATTCACCAATGTCTGTTCTTCAACGTGGTGAGAGCAATACTGAAATTTGTACATTCATGAATTTATTTTGGCGGGGAGTGGTGTAGCACCATTGAACTGCTGAGTTTTATAAAACTGGTCCCTGGTCTTGTCATCGCTTTGGTGATAGTATCATTGCCATCACGGTTGATATTTGGTAGTTGGTTACGGGGAAGCGAATGTAACAAAAACAGAATGAACGAGTGCAGAGAAAGAAAGATGTTATTGCGTCGCGTACAGGCGGCACGTCAGCGAGCCGACGGCACGTGCCGCGTGTGCAGCACAGAGCACACCATCGGGCGGCACCGTCCAACAGCAACAACGACAACGACAACACTGTCGACCTCTGGGCCACCGAGTCGCCGAGCGGGCAAGCCAATCGCAACGCCGCGTTTGACGACGACGAGCGACCGCCGCTGCATTTTCCCGTTTGATATCAGTCGCCGTTTTTGTTTGTTCCTCTGTGTCTTTTTCAACTGCGGTGCTGTGCGATTGGGTTGATTTAGAATGTTGGTCGAAATGTGATTGATTGACGAACTGATGCTGCACATATTGTGTTTTTAAATGCATGAGCAATGTATAGTCGATCATACCGAACTTAAAAGAAACTTGTTTTCTTTTTTTTCAATTTCATCAATTTTCTTTAAAACCGTTGACTGTTTTCTGGTCATCCATCTGGCATAATCCAATCCAATGGTTAATCAATATTGCCGTATTGCAATTTCTCGTTGCTTTCACGTGCTGTAAATTATGATGGAAGAACGATATCTATCTACATGCGTATTGCGTGATACTTATTGAATTGTGAAAAGTGTACAACATAACTTTATTATGGTAACAGGAACACATTGCTCATCAGATTTATCCCGGTTGACGTGTTTTGCTTTTTTGCCCCAAAGCTTTGTTTTCCTAAAAATTTTGTTGTGTATCAACAGAATCTATACTTTTAGAAACGTTCAAATCAAACTAAATTAATTTTTCCCAATTCGAGTGAACTGAATAATGAACTGTATATTGTTTCTTGCGTTTTTATTTTTATCCACCCTGTTTTTCCCCGTTTTTAACCGACATAATTTGCAACTGCTGTCGTGGTTCGGCAACGGTTGGAATAAAAAAAGTAACGCCATGGCGCTCTACATACACCTGGGTGGTTAATCCGGCACAAAGACCGATCCGTGTACAGTTGTGACTGTTGTCATTCAATTATTCATCTTAGTCAATCAATCTTGTTGGCGCCCTTCGCCCCGTTCTGCTGCTGCCGCAGCGCCACGAACATTCGAGCGTATTCGTGAGTGTTGTGACTGAAACACGCAATCAACAAATCATCCATTTAGCTCGACGATCATAGCGCCAAAGTCAGTGGTTTTACTGTTGCAGATTTATTCGAGATGACGCCATTTGTTCTGAAAACAGCTCGCCGTGAACAGCCACCAGAATTTCATTCGAACGGGTCAGTCAAACAAAGCCCCCGAGTTTACGGTCGCTGTTCTAATGGCGAGCACATGCTTTTGAGAGTGCCACATGACGTCATCTCGGTCGGAAATGTTGGAATAAATGTGCTATATTATGA
>JASANC010004798.1:0-17577 GCA_030248135.1 Theristus sp. LFF4_11
CCCGATCACGAAATTTTTCTGCCAGTGCACCCCCCTCCCTCCGGAAAATTTGCTGCCCGTGCACCCCCCCCCCACACCGAGAAGGCACCTGACCCCCCCCCCTCTAAAATTCGGCAAACACCCCCCCCCCCTCACCCGAGGTCCCGCTTTCGCTACTGGCACCCCCCCCATGGCCCACGCCTGGGGGGGTGTCACTGTACCATGACTGACACCCCCACTGGAAAATTTTCGGCACCCCCCTCGAAAATTTGCTTTTGCCTTCGGTACTGTTTTGGACCATTTTACCGACTGATTTCAGGCTTCAACAACATCTGCGATGAAGTTTTTGAGCGTCCCAAAGGTTGGCTTACCATTTCCGATGCAGATAAGGTGACGATTCGCCTCGCAATGTAAATTTGATATTTTGCTGTTTTTATAGCTTTTTAGCGATTTAGCTATCTATCTATCAAATTTCAAAATTTTGACCGCCCCCCCCCAAACAAACAGTACCGAAGGCGAAAGCAAATTTTCGGGGGGGGGGGGTGTCGTCACGTGGGGGGGGGGGGGTGCCGAAAATTTTTCCGTGGGGGGGGTGTCAGTCATGGTACAGTGACACCCCCCGCTAGGCGTGGGCCATGGGGGGGTGCACTATTGTAGAAAGTTTTCTGGGGGGGTGCACACCCCCCACCCCACCCATGAGATTTTTTCGCTTAAATTTTGAAGGAAAAACGCTAAATTTTGCTGCAAAATCTTTGAAATTACAATGAAGAATGTCAGGTTATCATATATTTAGCTTATATTACGGACTTTAAAGACAAAAAATCATGTTTTTTGAGCAAAAATTCATGATTTTTGGGTGGTCCGAGAAAATTTTTGGGGGTGTCACTGATACTTAGGTCTAGGGTTGGCATAGGAAAAAAAACCTTTTTTTTCCAGTTTTTTTTCTTGAAAAAATAAAGAACCGGTTTTTTACCTTAAAAATTTTCAAACTTCGTGGTCAAATATCACAATTCTTTGATTGATTGAAAAAATGTAAAATTAAATTTTTGAAAAAATCGGTGCAGTGAACTGTGTCGAACTGAACTGGTGAAGCATCATTTTGCAAAAGCTTTTGTGTCAAGGGTCAAGTGAAGAAATACGATGAAGAAAGACAAGGTGACTGCTAAACTAAGTGTAGATGCAGACTGACTGACGAGTGACGACGTTGTCGATTTGAAACGGTAACTGATGAAATGTCATTTTTTAAACGCCATCCGCTACCGGTTTCACTTTGCAGTTCTGCAAATCTCGCCCCCTAAAGGCGCGTTTAGCAATTAGTTTTTTGTGCGTACGCACGGACACGACACGTAAAAAATGGCCACGCGATTTAGAAATCGTGTCGTGTGTGCTATCTTAATGCATTACGGACACGATTAGTTTGCGCACGAGATTTAGAACGACGTTTGTGCGTACGGACGAAAAACTAAATGGTGTTTCCGCCTTAATAGGGGTCAGCTATCCGGTTTCCTTGCAACCGCCCCCACCCCTAGGGTTAGGGGCTTTGAAAAAAAAAATTTTTTAATTTTTTTTTTCGTTTTTTTTTAATTTTGGATTTTTTTTTCAAACTTAAAAAAATTGGAAAAAATTTTCTTCTACTTTGCTCTGAAAATTCGATTTATGGCATAATTTTTTGAAAGTTCAAACCAAATTTTCTTCCCAACTTCTTTGTGTGCTTAGGTAAATGTCATTATTTGGTCATTTTGACCGACGTACTCCATGTTTTTCGATTTGGATGACTTCTAGAGTCAATTTTTAGCGTTGAAATGACTTAACTGAATTGAAATATCGTTTCAGAAATCGTTTTCTTGCAACTTAGAACATGTTTTTCAGTCGGTAGGCCATGAGATGAACATGATATCTTGTTGATTGGCGTATGTTATAGGTCTACAATGGAGTTGTGCGATATATTGTTAAACAATTTGAGCGGAGATGTTGGTTAATACCACATCACACGACCGTTTTTCAGATACCCGATAACATGGCCACATGTTAAAACTTGCGTGCTGAGCTAAACTAACGTGTTAAACTTGCGTCTGTCAGTTGCCCGCAACGTGATCGCGAAATCATGGTACGTGTTTTCGATACGATGATTTGAAGAGTGGGCTCTCGCCATGTGGCAGACAGCATAGCTGGTTGAACCTGAAAGTAAGTGTCTTGGGGGGGGCGACCGGATCGACAGGGGTTGCCGACTTAGCTACAGCAAACAGGAATTTTTGAACACAGTCAAATTTTGGTAATTTTCTAAAGAGGAACCACTAAGAACGGTTTATTATTCAAGTACACGTGAAAAATTGCTCTGTTTTACTGTTGAAAATGCAACTTTCCCTCTATGAAATGGACATAATTTCAATAAAACACGATTTTCGCTCTTATAGTTTCCCGGATCGTTCTGAAAATGGTCTAGATGAACTCAGCTCGACGAGACGCTTCGAACGAACCTAACTTGTAAAAAAAATTAAAAAATTTTTTTTTTAATTTAAAAAAAAATCCGGATTTTTCCCCCTAACCCTACCCACCCCCACCCCAACCGCTCCCCACACCTAGACGGGCACTGCCCAGTCGTTGTTTTCAATTTATTGAATTTATTGGCCCTGGAAACCAATAAAAGCTGGATTGATTTGATTTGAAACGAAAACAGCAAAGTGGGTCGGTTGTATGCCCGATAACAACATTTTACGCTGCTCAAAAACACTAATTTTGATGTATTTCCTATTTTCAAGTTCTGGAAAGTTTAGGAACTGCGAAGCATTCGGTTTTTTATGGTTTTAAAACGGTTTTAAAACTGAAAAGAAACCGGTTTTTTTCCTGGCAATATAAAAAACCGGTTTTTTTACCAACTCTACTTAGGTCCATCTTGGGGGGGGGTGGGGGGGCTGTCGAGCAAATTTCGAGGGGGGGTGTGGATGGTCCAGTGTCAGGTTTTGGGGGGTGGGTGTCGCGTGTCCCCCCCCCCCCCCCCCCCCCCCACGCGGAGGTCTCGGGTGCTCTGGGGGGGTGTCGTGTACCCCCCACCCCCTCGTCTTCGGCACTGCCCCCAAAGTCACATGCCCTCCCCGCGCCCCCCCCCCCCAAATTTTCCACCTATCTATCTATCTGGAAAATTTGCTCCAGCTATCTATATCGGCCCCCCCACCCCAACCCCTCGGCTCTGGAACAACTATGCTGACGACGACTGACGACACGAGTCGATCATGTATCACCAAGGCTAAAAAAAGTCGATAAATCGATCCAGAATACCACCTGCAGAGTTGAAGACCATGTCACAAAGTAAAGTCGAAGAAAATTTTTGTTGAACTTTCAAAAAATTATGCCAAAAACGGGCATCTACACAACATTGTGCTCAATTTAATTTAAAAAAAAAAAAAAAAACTGCTTTTTTTTTGAAAAAATTTTTGAGCTTGGTCGTGTGCTTCTTTATTCAAAAGCACGCGCACCTCGCATCCGCATGCTCATGCTCATGATCCAATCGCGCGGACCACACGCTCCGCACCCACTTACTCGCACGCTCTGATCTCTTCTACCGTTTAGGACATGCACCAAACAGTTTTTCATTTCATTTCATTTTATTTCATTCATTCATGGATGACGTCAACGATAGGAGAAGGCCTGAGTGCGTTGTAACAAATGTAACAGTTCGATGTCATTCACCATTTGTTTGCGGGAAGAAACCGGCTAAACGGAAAGTCTGGTTTGCTGTGAACGCCGAACGGCAAGCGCATGTTTGGCGGCACATGACGTCATTTCAATGGGACAAGTGTAAAAACAAATAGGTCATACTCTAAACACTCAAAATAATCACGTAACAAGCTAAGAAACTCGATTCTGAAATTGAAAATTTTGAAATCACAAAACATGGATAAAACGAAAACAACGAAACCAGCAAGCAGTCGAACTCGACTGTCGAACTCAGCTGACTCACACAAACGATTTTCGAAAAAAAAATGAATTGCGCTCTCGCGCAGATAATCGGTTGCACTTGCAGGAGAACACGAAATTCAGAAAACTCAAACCTCGAAATCAAAGTGTCCGGCGCTTTTGTTTTGGTCAATGAATCCAAACCAATAAAAACAAATGACAAACAACAGTGCGTTTCGATTTTTAAAGCTGTAAACGCACGACGTGTGGGTTGATCTCATCAGTGCAGCCACCACACGCCCAAAAACGTATTTTTTTGTACTTAATAGGTTTTAAATTGTGATCGAAAACACATACAGTGAATGATAAAGGTGAATACAAACACATAATTAAAATTAAAAACAATAAATCTTAATGATGACCGACTTTATCATCAAACCGTTTGCCATTTTAAGAGCACTCGATTTCGAACAGTTTGCCGTCATTTGCGAATCAGACAAAACAAACAAAAGTTTTTTGGAGCGTATAATAAGCTTTTGAAATAATTTGCGCTTTTTGAATAAAGTGGGCAAACCATCTCTAGGTGTGCAGAGGCAGTAGGAGAACTGGTACCCGGAGAACTGGTCACCGGAGAACTGGTACCCGGAGAACTGGTCACGCGGAGAACTGGTACCCTCTGATTTGCGCGTGCGGAGAACTGGTCACCGGAGAACTGGTACCCATCTCCAAAAGTTATTTATCCACACAGAGATGTAAGGGTCAAAAAAATTTTTTTTTTATTTTTTTTAAAGTAAAAAAATGAGCATTTTTTTGAAATTTTTTTTATTAAAAATTTTTGAAATTTTTTCTTTAATGTGCCCTGAAAATGCCGTTTTTGGCATAATTTTTCGAAAGTTCAACAAAAATTTTCTTTGACTTTACCTTGTCACTTAGTCTTCAACGCTGCAGGTGGTATTCTGGATTGATTTATCGACTGTTTTCAGCCTTGGTGAGTGATGATCGACTCGCGCATTGAAGTACTTGAGCGTCGCAAAGGCCAGTTCAACAAATTCCGATGTCGCTAAGGTGAGATAGAAGCAGAGAACTCACATTTACGCATCGTTTTTCAGGATCTCGAAAGGTCGAAATTGCACTGTCTGCCACTGCAAGCGTAACTTCGTTGGTTGCTCGTTGCTGTTTCGCCTCGTGTCGTCAGCATGATCACACCGGTTTGTTGTTAAACTTGTTTCCGTGTTATTTGAGGCAGTACCGAAGACGAGGGGGGGTGGGGGGGGGGGTACACCCCCCCCAGAGCACCCGAGACCTCCGCGTGGGGGGGGGGGGGGGGGGGTGGGGGGGGGGGGGGTCACGCGACACCCACCCCCCAAAACCTGACACTGGACCATCCACACCCCCCCCTCGAAATTTGCTGGACACCCCCCCACCCCCCCCCCTAGATGGACCTAAGTAACAGTGACACCCCCAAAAAAATTTTCTCGGACTCACCCAAAACTCATGAATTTTTGCTCAAAAATCATGATTTTTTGTCTTTAAAGTCTATAATATAAGCTAAATATATGATAACTTGACATTCTTCATTGTAATTTCAAAGATTTTGCAGCAAAATTTAGCGTTTTTCCTTCAAAATTTAAGCGAAAAAATCTCATGGGTGGGGTGGGGGTGGTGCTCACCCCCCCAGAAAATTTTCTACAATAGTGCACCCCCCCATGGCCCACGCCTGGGGGGTGTCACTGTACCATGACTGACACCCCCCCACTGAAAAATTTTCGGCACCCCCCCCCCCACGTGACGACACCCCCCCCCCCCTCGAAAATTTGCTTTCGCCTTCGGTACTGATTTGAAGTGAATTGAGAGGCAAAACACGAGACGTGATGTCGTCGGTGGTGGGAAAATGGGGTCGCCGAAACCAAGTCTGAAATTTTCACCCTCCTCCCATATGAGTGGGGGTCATATGGTAAGTCGGTGGCTCCTCAGATAATGATATTCGGACTCCCTGAAAAATTCTAAACAACTTTCATAAAAAAAAAATTAAAAAATTTTTTTTTTAAAGAAAAAAAACAGAAAATTTTTTTTTGACATCTCTAGGTGTGCCCCCCCCCCCCACCCCTATCTCGACCCCTGAGAACCCATTTTATGGTGAACAGTGAAAAAGTGAATAAAGATGTTCAACGTTCTTCAACTATTCATTTTGTTTTAGAACTGGCCACTGGCGACCGGGCCACCGGCTACGTGCGGTGCGGTGCTGCGAAGCGAACCCTGCTAAAATTGAAATAAGAAACAAGCGGAATTGTTCACTAATCCAAATGGCTTCGTCATCAGATACCACCATCGACGACGCAGCTTCGAGAGAAAGCACAGGCAACATGGCGGATCGTTTAACCCGCAAGACAGTCCAATCGCCAAGTGGCATGCAGGTTCACATTTGATTGTCTTTACTTTCCGAGAGAAGGCGGCGAGTTTTAGATAATTAAATCTTGCTTGCACAAAATAAGCAAAAAATCTGACAACTAAAAATCTAACTGGTATGTACAAATTGTACAAAGTGTACCAGTTTTCATTGTACAAATGATAAGAGAAACCAAACGAACAAAGACCATTTGCAATGCGTTTTGCATAGTTTGCAGTGATTTTCATTCGAATATAGATCTCTACTGGAAGTTGGCGAGGTTTAATCAGTGGTCCAGTAGTCTTATAATCACGGTAATTTTTAAGGGAGGAGTCAAGATTGTTAAAAAACCAAGTTATACCATTAAAATGACATTTCAAAGCAGCCGTTAAATACTCAAATATACCATGCTTAAATTAAGTGGAGAAAGTTCTGTGAAAAAGTGCTTGAAAATGCACTTTCTGTTTTTAGAATTTGGAAATAAATTTTGTGGTTTCGAAGTACGAAATTGGGGAGAGAGGGGGTCTGGAAAGATCGAAATTTGGAAGGGGGTTGGATGGAGGGAGGGTCGAATTTGAGAGTGTGGGGTATCGATCTGGTTGGCGGATACACCCGCCCCACACCACACCCCATCATTCTCGACCCTGATTGTTTGTTGATTCAGAAAAAAACTGAGAGATTGACAATGAACAACAGGCGACGAGCGCCGTTTGACACCAATAATCTACATTGAAACCGTGAACTTCAGCGCTTTACTGTGTTTTGCGAAATGGGAGTTTTGAATCTCGTCAAGCAAGAACCCGTTTTTCACGGTGCCTCAATTTTTGAAATGTGTTCTGCATGTGCGGCGTAACTGTCTGTTCGTTAAAAACAGGTTCTATCGAGTTGGGGTGGCGTTCAGGCGTTTTTTAAAAACATGTTCGTCCCATGGAGACCAGTTCCTGATGAGGAGCTTGCAAAAATCCCGATGCCGGGCGCGGAGCTGTGCATCTTTTATGCTGCCAAAAGCACACAGGTAATTTGCCCAAAACAATAGCCTCTGTGCGTCTTTTTCTTGGTTTCTTATTCGTAGGTGTTCAGGTTGTAGGCTGTTTCTGTATTTCAAAAACGGGATCAAGCTGCTAGTTTTCAGTCCGACGTGTGCTTTTCAGTTTGCCGCCGTCAGCAGTGTTTTATTCACGGGGGCACGTCGTTTGTTCAACTGGCGTCGCTGGAGTGCAGAGGAGATCAAGCTGGCCAACCGTGCTGCGTTGCGTCGAGCTATGTTCTGGGGTGAATGGAAGGCTGAAACTTTACGGCTGGCTCACTACCGACTGGCTTCTTTTGCATTCTTGAAACATAATCATTGAAACTGAAATTTCTGGTCCCATAGGGGACTCAAGCAAACGAATTAGATGAGCAAGTTCTTTTTTGAGTGGGCTTTATATGACTAGTGTTTAAAAAAAATAAAAATCCCAATTTTTTAAATATTTATTTTGTTAATTTCAAAATGTTGGAGAAAATTCGGAAGGTCGACAAAAGTAAGTGCATTGGAACCGCGCTGAGGCGATGAGTTAGAATTTGCATTTTCAGAGCCAAATTGGGTTCAATTTAGCTCTTAAAATTAGCAAAAAAATTATGAAAATTACCCCTCTAACCCAACTTTGAACATACTTTCTGCAGCATGTGGATCCATAACCAGGTCATGTTTCTCATTCGTCGTTCCAAATGATTTTTCTGTGTTCTATAGTGGTTTCTTGAATACTTCAAAAAGAATACTGACTGGTTGACGTTGTTGTTGGTGGATATTGGATACCGCCGCGGTACTTCGAGACGACAAATCGGCAACAGCTAAGAGTTGACAAGCAGTTTTTTTCACTTAAATTTTTTTGGTTGTTTTTTGCTGTCTAGTCCATTGACGAACTCATGCTATCGACTGCGAACAGTGAAAGAGAACTACCACCGACAGAACTCACTTTTAGTAGAAAGTGTCTTAAACGCATTTTCGGAAGAAAATACAGTTTTGATGACAGGTAAATTTTGTTTCTTACAGTTTTGACTGGTAATTTTTTTTAAACCATTCAAAAAAATAATTTTAAAATTCCAGATTTTTTAAGATTTTTTTAAAGTTTAAAAAATCGAACCCTACATACGACGCCCAGAAGGTTGCAACCATGCTGGAATTAGCACCGATCTGTTGTGTGCACACATTGCACACCTATCTGCGTTTCGAAGTGTTCTGTTCAGTGCTGGTTTTTTTTTGTAGAAAAACGTTGGTTTTTTGCAGAAATTTTGGAGCGTTTGCAGGAAATTTTTCGCAGATTTGCATGCAAACTTTGGTTGTGCAATATTCATTTTGTTCATGGCGCTTGACTTAGGTTTCACATCAACATGGTTTTTTGTGTCAAAAACAGCTGTTTCGGCGGTTGGTGTAGCGCAATGATTGCCGTTTTGTTTTGCCTTCGTAAATAAAATCAGAGTATTTCAAATTCGGAAAATAAAACAAAATCAGGTCAAATCGAAAATTATTGTTTGCTGTTAGGCGTTCTGTTTGGAATTAGAATGAAGTGATCCATCATCCACACAACAGAAGATGCAAAAATAAGACATTGGCGGAGGTGCGCAAGTTTGTCGTCGAGCTTGTCGAGAATCTAAGCAACCGATTCAAAGATGCTACCGTCTGAGGCTGCCAAAATATGCTACCGTCTGAGATGGATGGATCTGAACAGCTGCTGGCGTACGGAAATGCCAATCTGCTGTATCTGCACCGCCGGACAAGGGCATTATCGCTGACGAATGGAAACGATTCAAATGCGAACAAAGTCAATTCCCTGGTCCGAGTATAACTGCAGGCAAGCATGCAGTAGCTGCGGATGAAAACAAAGAGGCGATACAAAATCAACTGAACAAAGTGAACTGCGCCTTTGAGAACGTCGAATCGACCGATTTGATTGCGGAATTTGAGCAATGAAGTTTTCATTTGATATTGATTGTGTTGTTGCTAGGTTGAATTTGAAACGAATGATTGGTGATTTGGTTGGTTTGGCAATCTGGTTTGGTTTTGGTGTTCCTTTTTTCTGAATCTTTGAAAAATTCTGCGGTAAAACGATGCAATTGGCAATTGCAATTCTGAGCATCGTTAAGAAGTGATGCTGAGAACAAAAAAATGACCTTAAACAAGCACAAAAACCATTTTCGTCATGTTTTTAAAATTTGCAGAAACCAAATTTTTAGCCAAATTTCTGCAAATTGCAGAACCGACTTTTTCAAAAAAAACCTAGGTTCAGTGTCAATATTCCAGTATTACTGTGTTATTTGTAGGTTTCATAGTTGGCGGTCCAGTTGTGACGGTCGGTCACGCGTGGCTTGGCCGTCTGGACATGTTGACCGTGTACAGCAAGTGCTATCAACTGCGCTACGACCGTGACCGATTGACCTTGGACGCATTCGGGTGGCTTGGTGCTCTCGCTGGTTATTGCTATCGGCTGCGGGGGCTGTCTGGCATGGCCTATGGCACAACGGCTGGCGTCGTTTTGTTTGGCATCATCAAAGTCGGTTTTGGAAGAAGTTTCATTTCAAAATGTTCTTTTATCGTTTTATGTCATTCATCCATTCATTTTGTTGTGTGGAACGTAGGAAACGATAAGATAAAACTGAACGGTGACACGTCAATTCCGGCCCACGCATTTCCGGCCCACCCATTACCGGCCCACCGTTACCGGCCCGACATTTCCGGCCCTCTAATTTCCGGCCCGCCCATTACCGGCCCACCCCAATAACCAGTTCTTCCATCGCTGTTTTTCGCCACGGACAACGAAAATGAACTGAAACCGCACTCTAAACAGTACTGCCTGCTCACCGACATGCTTTCAACAAAAATACTTAAATTTTTTATCTCAGTTTTTTGTTTTCGTTTCGCTCCGTTTTGTTCATGACATTGGAAAAAAAGTTTCAGTTTGAATTTCGTCGATGAATCAGCTGATGTGTTTTTATTTATTGCTTTGTTCCGTATGCTTGTATGCCAGTATCTGCTGGTCGATCTTTCGCCTGAAAATAAAATTGTCAAAAAAATCTGTCTACAACAAAGTTCACACAAAATTCTGGGCCAAAAATTATGCAAGTTACATATTTTGGGAACTGCCTTCTTCAACCCATTTTCATAAGAAAATAGTTTTGATGAATAAAATTTGCTTAAAAATTGATTAAAAAGATTAATTGAAAAAATCCGATTAAAAAAGAAATAAAAAAATGCGAACCCCAATTCAAAGTGTTACCGCCTGCAAAACTGAGTGAGTTTCTTAATGAAATATAGCGGTGGGTGGCGGTTGAAGTCACTGGAAGCGAATTATTGGGCTGGGCCGGTAATGGGTGGGCCGGAAATGGATGGGACGCAGATGAACGGGGCCGGTAATGGGTGGGCCGGAAATGGATGGGCCGGAAACGCGTGGGCCGGAAATAACGGGACGCAAATGAACGCACGCCAACTGAACAGCGTATAATGTTATGAAGACCTATGATGCAGGGTAGGCCAAAAAACTTCAAGTTTCAAATTGCTGTCACTGGCAGTTGAACCGAATTTTTCAGCGCTGGCTGATATAACACGTTTTCTAGTTTTGCTGATATTTTTTTTGTTTAATCGAGCGAATTCAGTTTTACGGCATAATATTTAAAAAAATACCACATTTTCACAAAAAAACAGTTTTCACGGAGAATCTCACAACGCGTCATTCCTCATAGACGTCAGCATCACCATCAAGGTTCTCATCTGGTAGTAGTTGATTGTCTTCGTCCTCTTTTCTTTATCGACTTCGGCCAATTGCCGTCGGTTCAGCTGTTCACTGTGCGTGTGCCATTGTTCTCAGTGACAGCGTCCATTCGATGTTGCAAACTGAGCAGCACTTTTTGCCGCAGTCCGATGTCTCCGTCGATCTCGCGAACTGCAAGACTCAAATCCTCAACGTTGGTCACCGGGCGTAGACGAGCTGCTTCACATGCCCTCAGAACCAGTAATGCAGGGGCGTCAAGTCTGGGCTGCCATGGATGATGGGAGCAGGCGATCTATCGGCGCCGCCCAATCCAACACTGCGAAAACACTTCCGGCAACCAGACGCGCACCAATGGTGTTATTTGATTGTGCAACTTGATATCCACCTTAATGATGATGATGACGTCTATCAGCAACTATGCGTTGGGAGATTTTCGGTGAAAACTGTTTTTTTTTTGAAAAAGTGGTATAGTTCAAACATTATGCTGTAAAACTGAACTTACTTGACAAAACCAAAAACTTTTGTCAGAAAAACTAGAAGACGTGTTCTATCAGCGGTGAAAATTTCAGCTCAAAAAGTCTTATCACACGCCAATGACCGCAAGTTTGAAAGTTGACGGTTTTTTTGCCCACCCTGTACATGCGTCATTGTATACCCACCCAACTACATTGCACGTAGTTCGCTGTTTCGCTTGTAGGCAGGGTTTTACCTGGTATGGCGACAAATTGCGGAACAATGGTGACAAAAATCAAAAAGTCGATTCTAGGGTAACTTTTTGCGCTGATTGCGAAAAAGTGGGTACCGTTGCGTAATTTTGCTTCAGTGGCCCAAAAATCACGATTTTTTGTTTTTTTGGCAGTTTTTTGGGATGTTTTAGGTCCGTGTGGTGTTATACTTGAACGAATCTAGTCAAATTTGGTATCAATCGACTCCCCTTGATTAGGCGAACAACTTTCGTTAATATACCAATACAGTAACTTTACTACCGTAACCTGTAGAGCCCGATTTTTACCATTTTTAACCAATTTTTAGGCGTGAAAGTGGCATTTTTGATCCCTGTGATGTTACAGTGGTTCGGATTCAATCAAATTAGGTATCAATCAATTCCTCTTGGTCAAGCGAACAACTTTGGTTCAAATGCCGTAACCGTAGCTTGTCTACCGTACCCATTAAACTACGGTATTTTGCCAATTTTTCATCATTTTCAGGCCTCAATTTGGCTTTTTTGGTTCATGCAGTGTTATGCTTAAACGAGCCCAATCAAATTTGCTGTAAACACACTCCCCTTGATTAGGCAAACATTTTTCGTTTATATACCGTAACCATATTTTTAATACCGTAACCTGTAGAGCACGATTTTTACTATTTTTGACATTTTTAAGCCTGAAAGAGGCATTTTTGATCCCTGTAGTGTTCTAATTGTTCGGATTGAATTAAATTTAATATCAACCAATTACGCTTGATTAGGCTACCAACTTTCGTTAAGATACCGTAACCCTAGCTTGACTACCGTACCTCTTAAAGCACGATATTATACTAATTTTGTACCTTTTTCAGGCCTGAAATGGCTTTTTTAATCCGGTAGTTACACTTGAACGAGTCTAGTCAAATTTTATCAATACGCTCCACTTGATCAGGCGAACAACATTCGTTCAGCTACCATACCCAGTGTGTTTCCTCCTACCCCCAACTTTTTCGAAGCCACTACAGGTGCTGAAACCGTAACAAAAGGACGGTTTTTGGGTGCGCTGAATTCAAAAATCTTGCCTAAAACTTTGCGCGACGTTTCTATTATGCCCTAAAAGCGTATGCCATAGGGATGAGGAGAATTTTTTTAATAATTAATTTGAAAAACACATCACAAAAATATGAAACTCTGTTACAAACTCAAATCAAGGTCGCTGAGTCAGAATATGATGTTTATTTTTCTTACGGATTACTCCGCACCCCAAAACGGCCTCTATAGGGATAAAAGGAAAAAATTAAACAATAGAAAACTAGCTAAACACTTTGAAAACTGTGCCATAAATACAAATTATAGTCGCTGAGTCTGAATATGTGGTTTATTTTTATGCGGATTACTCCGCACCCAAAAAGGCTTCTGTGGAAATGAAATAATAAAAATAGAGATTTTTTTATTTTTTTCATTACTATACAGTCGTTTTTAAGTTGCGGAGTAATTCGTATAAAAAATAAACATCATATTCGGACTCAGCTACTATAACTTGTATTTACAACTAAGTTTTCAGATTTTTTGGCTAGGTTCCAGATTTTGTTCAATTTTTTTATCCCAATAGAGGCCGTTTTTAGGGTGCGGAGTGATCCGTATGAAAATAAACGCTATATTCGTACTCAGCGACCTTGAGTTATGTTTATAACAGGGTTTTAGTAAAATACCGTACTTTAAGGGGTACCTTAGACAAGCTAAATTATAATATCTGAACGAAAGTTGTTCGCTTGACCAAGAGAAATTGATTGATGCCAAATTTGATTCAATTTAAACAACTAGAACACTGAACACTACAGAGATCAAAAATGCCACTTTCAGGCCTAAAAATGGTTAAAAATCGTAAAAATCGTGTTCTACGAGTTGCGGTAGTAAAGATATGGTAACGGTAGTTAAACGAAAGTTCTTCACCTGATCAAGGGAAATCCATTGATGCCAAATTTGATTTAATTCGAATAATTAGAACATTACAAGGATCAAAAACGCCTCTTTCAGACCTTAAAATGGTTAAAAATAGAAAAGTTGCGCTCTACGGGTTACGGTAGCAAAGATATGGTTACGGTATGCAAACAAAACTTGTTTGCTTGATCAAGGGGAGTTTGTTGATAGCAAATTAGACTAGACTCGTTGAAGTATAACACTGCATGGACCAAAAAAGCCAATTTCAGGACTTAAAATGGTGAAAAATTGGTAAAAATATCGTGCTTTAAGGGGTACGGTAGTCAAGCAAAAACTACCATATTTGAATAAAGTTTTTTATCTGATCAGGGGGAGTCGATTGATGTTAAATTTGACTAGATTCGTTCAAGTATAACACTGCATGGAGAGAAAAGTCAATTTCTGGCCTGAAAATGGTGAAAAATTGGCAAAATACCGTAGTTTAATGGGTACGGTAGACAAGCTACAGTTACGGCATTTGAACCAAAGTTGTTCGCTTGACCAAGAGGAATTTATTGATATCTAATTTAATTGAATCCGAACCACTATAACATCACAGGGATCAAAAATGCCACTTTCACGCCTAAAAATTGGTTAAAAATGGTAAAAATCGGGCTCTACGGGTTACGGTAGTAAAGTTACGGTATTGGTATAACGAAAGTTGTTGGCCTAATCAAGGGGAGTCGATTGATACCAAATTTGACTAGATTCGTTCAAGTATAACACCACACGGACCTAAAACATCACAAAAACTGCCAAAAAAACAAAAAATCGTGATTTTTGGGCCACTGAAGCAAAATTACGCAACGGTACTCACTTTTTCGCAATCAGCGCAAAAAGTTACCTCAGAATCGACTTTTCGATTTTTGTCACCATTGTTCCGCAATTTGTCGCCATACCAGGTAAAACCCTGTTTGTAGGCAGTTGAGTTTGTGGTGCCGTTGTCGGACGCGGGCGTGCAGGCGGAGCGGGTCGAAGGCGCCAGGCGGCGGCTGGCACGGCTGCACGATGACATTCGCGCGATGAAACTGGAACGCGGCATTGTGCCACAGAAGCCGGCAGACGCCACCTGGGGACAACCACCGAAGTATAAACGTGCAACGATGAGCACGGGCGAGCTGAACGAGCAGACGGAGCAGTTGAGACAGAGTCCTTGGCTGCAGTTTGGAGCGTCTGCGGTGACACCGAACAGCACGGACACAGCTGACACCGGTGACTCGGAGGAGGCCGTCTGCCCGTGGGTTGATGAACGGCAAACGTCCAGCTGGTTCTGGTCGCCATCTGCGTCACGCGTCTGTGGCTTGTGCGATCGGCAGTCGAATAAAAATAGTGCAACGTGCAAGTGTTCCTGTCACCTGAGCTAGTCATTTTGTAATACCATGCTATTTTTCACGTTTTAGTAGTAGTCTCTCTTTTGACTTGTTTTGGTGCTCACATTTGGTGTCGGTGGACCGTACGACTAGGGTTAGGGGCTTTGAAAAAAAATTTTTTTTTTATTTTTTTTGTTTTTTTTTTAAATTTGGATTTTTTTTTCAAACTTAAAAAAAAATTTGAAAAATTTTTCTTCTACTTTGCTCTGAAAATTCGATTTATGGCATAATTTTTTGAAAGTTCAAACCAAATTTTCTTCCCAACTTCTTTGTGTGCTTAGGTACATGTCATTATTTGGTCATTTTGACCGACGTACTCCATGTTTTTCGATTTGGATGACTTCTAGAGTCAATTTTTAGCGTTGAAATGACTTAACTGAATTGAAATATCGTTTCAGAAATCGTTTTCTTGCAACTTAGAACATGTTTTTTCAGTCGGTAGGCCATGAGATGAACATGATATTTTGTTGATTGGCGTATGTTATAGGTCTACAATGGAGTTGTGCGATATATTGTTAAACAATTGGAGCGGAGATGTTGGTTAATACCACATCACACGACCGTTTTTCAGATACCCGATAACATGGCCACATGTTAAAACTTGCGTGCTGAGCTAAACTAACGTGTTAAACTTGCGTCTGTCAGTTGCCCGCAACGTGATCGCGAAATCATGGTACGTGTTTTCGATACGATGATTTGAAGAGTGGGCTCTCGCCATGTGGCAGATAGCATAGCTGGTTGAACCTGAAAGTAAGTGTCTTGGGGGGGGGGGGGGGCGACCGGGTCGACAGGGGTTGTCGACTTAGCTACAGCAAACAGGAATTTTTGAACACAGTCAAATTTTGGTAATTTTCTAAAGAGGAACAACTAAGAACGGTTCAATATTCAAGTACACGTCGAAAATTGTCCTGTTTTACTGTTGAAAATGCAGTAAAACATGAAATGAAACATGAAACTTTCCCTCTATGAAATGGACATAATTTCAATAAAACACGATTTTCGCTCTTATAGTTTTCCGGATCGTTCGGAAAATAGTCTAGATGAACTCAGCTCGACGAGACGCTTCGAACAAACCTAACTTGTAAAAAAAAATTTTTTTTTTAAATTTTTTTTAATTTAAAAAAAAATCCGATTTTTTTCCCTAACCCTACGTACGACAGTCCCGGTTTGTTGTTGTTTTCACGAATTTCACAGTATTGTTAGCTGTTCTTCTGATATGTTGCTAGTCATCGATTGTTTTTTTTTGTTGTTTTGTCGTTCTTGACACATTACATCTGCTCGATAAAATTCGTCATCAAACCGAATTTTTTATTGTGTTTGTTCAATCTATGGATTGCCAGCAATCGCTTGCTTTCCAGCTGAAACGCTCAGTTTCGGTTTATATTTTTAATTGGGCCGGGCGCCTCTGTTTTTACGCTCGTATCAATCAGTATGTTTGAGATTTTTTGTTTTCCAGGAGCAAAAGAATCCGCAGTTTTTGGAAGCATGACAGAACCGGTGCCACAAATGCAGAACACACCAGTCGATTCACAAGCGAACAGTTCCGGTTCAGCGACTGAAGGCGGCATGTCCATCGAGCAGCGACCAATTTCAACCAATGCGAACGCTGAGCAAGCGTCAACGTCAACGAGTGGCGCAAGTGCACCAATCACCGGCAGCAATTCAGAGACAGCCACCAGCGAGCACCAGTCGACGCAGACACGACGCATCGCTCGCTTTGGCATCTCAGCCACCGTGTTCACGAATGTGAGACGACAGCCGGCTGGTGGCACTGCACCGACTGGCACGGCAATACCCGTCCGTCAGAATGCTCAGGTGACACGCGGCTTTCATTCAGAAACACATCCGGTGGACTAACAATGGGCTGCCTAAAGCTGCCCCGTTTTGCCCAATTTAGTACGTCAGCATTTACGCTTAATTCTGTCCTTATCGGTGAAGTCTGCAAATCGGCGCAAAACGAAAAAGTCTTTTGAAGGCAGTGCCTGTTGGCGCAGCAGCAGCAGCCGGTGGGGCAGGTATGGGCGTCATGAGGGACAGACTGTTCTACGCGCTGTTTGTGCGCATCACGCTCGCATACGCACGCTTTGTGCCGCCACCGTTGAGACGGCTGATCGAGTTTTTGACACTTGTAAAGGTAAATCCTGCAGCAATTGTTCACTGAACGGGTAATACCGTATTACCTCTATTAAACCCCCCCAAATTAAACCCCCCCCCAAAATAAACCCCCACCCCCTCGACAAGTTTCCAAATAATCCCCCCCCCCCCAAAATAATCCCCCATGGGAGATTATTGGAAACCTGTTTGAAACACATACCCAGCGAATTCAGTGGCCGGTTGCAGTGATAATGATGAAATTGTGCTACCAAAGGCCCCAAATGGATGAGTTAAGGTAATTTCATTACAAAATGCTGTTGTAAAAGGAAATTTCTATGTAGAGTAGAAGTTTCTGCGACTTCCTTCCTGCCATGGAAGGTATTTTTGCCATTTTGCCCACCCCTAAAAATGGTTTCCAAATAAACCCCCCCAAAAATAAACCCC
>JASANC010004799.1:0-12611 GCA_030248135.1 Theristus sp. LFF4_11
TTTCGAATTCTGATCCCAGAATTAGCACTGATTGGTTGCATTGAGTTAATTAGCGTTCGTTAGACTAGGGCGGTTCGGCAGGCCAGGCCCGGTCAGAGCAGGCCCGTCAAATTTCATCAGTAGTCGGAGCAGGCCTGATCAAACCAGGCCCGGTCGGAGCAGTCCCAACTTTCAGGAGCAACGTGAATAAAATGAAAATTAATTGACAATCGAAAGTTCCGACCGCTGCTTGAACTTTGCGTGCCTGCTCCAACCGGACCTGTGGCCAGTGGCCAGTTCTATAAAAGTGAACAGTTGAATAGTGAACTTTTGAACAGTGAATTTTTGGACAGAATCGTTGAATAGTGTTCTATAAAGGAGAAAAGTGAACACAGTAAAATTTTGAAGAGTGAATTGTGAACAGTGAATTTTGAATCGTTGAATAGAACAGAAACAAAGAAACATGTTTCTTTTAGTTTTCTTTTCTGTTGATTCTTGATTCTGCAAAGATTTGAGCAATTTAAAAAGAGAGATCAACTTATCTGTTCAAAATTTTGGACTCAAGAACGCCTGGTTCCAGTTTTGTTGTTGTTGTTGTTTGTTGCTGTTTTCAGTTCAAATCTGCTGAAAAAATGACTTTTCAAACTTTTTTACAAGTCTATTTTGACTTTTACTATTTACTATTTTTTGAAAAGTCGTTTTTCAGCAGATTTAAACTGAAAAAAGACAAAGTATTGTTTATTTATGTTTTTCTAACAAAAATTAAAAGCAGACGGCGTGAAATTTTGTGTCTCTGCATGGGTTTTAGTCTCGCTGTCATTCATCAGTTCTCCACATGATTTGTGGAGTGCAACACCCAATTTTATGCTCATATTTTTATGAAAAGAGAAACCGTTTTTTATGAAAAGAAACCAGTTTTTAACATATGGTTAAAAAACCGGTTTCTTTTCACGCCAAAAATAAAAAACCGGTTTTTTACCAACAGAAAATCTGAATTTTTAGTCGTCGAAACAAATCCAAATTTTTAGTCGTCGAATCCACCACTTAATTGTGTTATTGAGTTCTGATGCTTGTTGGTGACGAGAACACCGTTGATCATTGTTCATAAAACCGACAAAAACAGGTTTTAGCCAGCTTTTCTTGCTCAATTGTGTGTTTGATAAAATCCAGAGCAATATTTCTGAAACTGGAAAAACATTTTCTAGATAAAAGTCCAGTTTTAAAACCGTGAAAAGAAACCGGTTTCTTTTCACAAATTATAAACAACCGTTTTTTCCATCCCCACACTTTTCTCCTTTATTCACTGTTCACTGTTCACTATTCAACTGTTCACTTCTATAGAACTGGCCGCTGGGTTGACCACCTGACCATGATCAACTATCGAGGGGACTCGGACACCACTTCAACCGGAAAAAAACCCTCTCCCTCATATTTCAATCGACCCCGTTTCCAAAATCGTTAAAAATCGAGTCGATAGCTGGCTGAGAAATTTTTTTGATAGGTAATAGCTGAACCGAAAAATCTTCTCTCGGATAGATAAATTCAAAAATTTTGGGGGTTGGCGCCGGTCCTTCTTCCCCTGGAACAACTACATGGCTGACCGTAGACCTCAAGCCAAGCTTATTCTCCGACCGGGCCTGTGGCTTGTTTTTATAAAAGTCAGGAGTGGAGGATTTGAGGAGTTTTTCTCTACTCAGAAACGGGTTTTATTAAAATGAGCAGTGAGGAATGAGGAGTGTTTTGAAGAGTGAGTTTTAAACACGTGACATTTCAGTTTCTGCTCAGTTTTTTCACTCCTCGCTTTTGTAGAACCCTACTCAACTACTCCCCTCAAAAAATTTTCCCCTCACTCCTCACTTGTCAACTCATCACTTTTACAAAACTGGCCACTGTCCTCTGAGATGCAGCTCACCTGCGCCCAACTGTTGAGTGTCGATCCGAATTCGGTGCGGTTCTCAGCAGTTGAGTTGAATAAAATTCAAAATCAGATCAGAATTATCAGCTGTATGAATCGCTGAGCAGAGTATTGCCAATTTGCGTGGATTTCCAACAAGAATTTTTTATGATTGAAAAAACGAGCGTCGAATCGGCAGGATCCACAATCATGAAGTCACTGCTCAATCCGACGCTCATTATTCAAATCATGTTTGGTCCACTGAAGGCTGGATCGCCATGGATGCATTGCAACGCAGCTTGAGCTGAGCTCGTCGCTTGGTTGAATTGACTTCCTTTCCATTCCATCCAACCAAACAATGCCAAAGAATTGTCAAAGAATAAAATCAACTGCTTTGTCAACAACTTGTTTTTTGTTTCATCGAACATGTGTGGACACAGTCGCCGTCGTCGTTGAATTGTTTTTGCAAACCGTTTCTTCTTCTTAAAATTTCTGAATTGAAATGTCGCCTCCGTGGCCCGGTGGTTAGCACGTTCGCCTTCAACTCAGAAGGTGACGGGTTCGATCCCCCACGGAGGATGACAAACTGCCGCCAGTGTAGCTCTCTACTCTAATAACTACACTCGTTTTCTACTAAAGCTTTCGGATTCGCTGCCCTGCGGGGATATAGCGACCGCAGGCCACCGAAACCGAAATCGGGCTAAGATCACTGGTGCCCCCAGGACAGAGCGGGGCTTAGAGGCTGTCCCCCTCACGTGGCGAGGGTATTGGTTCCACGGGATGGTGAGCCGTCCGTTCCCCAATCCCACCGGAGTTTGGTACCTTCGGGTTTCCGGAATCGGTGGGGGGCGTGCTTCAAATATTTAAAAAAAAAATGTGAAGCTGTCTGAATTGGATTCGTCGTTCCGTTCCATACTGTTTTTTTCAATTTCGAATCGTTGTTATACAACTTTTGAATCAAAAAACTAAAAAGCAACCAAACCGACAACTCAAAACAAAAGCTTATTACTCTTTTTCGTTTATTTTTAAAGCAACGTCGATCGCAATCCCAAACTCCGCGTCCGCAGCAGCAGATCCCTTTCCTCGCAAAGAACTCCTTGTCTAAAATTATGTTGCCTGAACTGTCAAGGCATGTTCAGTACGCTCCGCTCAATTTGCAACATGAGCAGGTTGTAATGGCAATTTTTGGGGTGGCAGGGAAGCGTAAACAAGTTTTTTGCCG
Source organism: Theristus sp. LFF4_11 (assembly GCA_030248135.1). NCBI lineage: Eukaryota > Metazoa > Nematoda > Chromadorea > Monhysterida > Xyalidae > Theristus > Theristus sp. LFF4_11. Next base: position 3,096 of record JASANC010004799.1, read on the forward strand.
TGATTTGAGCGCCCAACTGACTCACGTGGACCTAAGTGAGTTGCGAAGGTAATGGTGTGTCTTGGTGATGATACGCTACGTAATCTTCTTGGCTACGACATCCGTCCCACTGAGCCCGGGTTGAGTTGTGATCTTTGTTCACTTGTTGTCTGTTGAATCCACGTGAAGGCGCTTGCCTTGTCAATCCAAAGTAAAGTATCACAACTCGCAAGCCATATAACCAAAAACTGCTTTTCAAATTTTTGCTTCCAACAACGTTTGCGCAATTTATTCTGCTTTTTGTCACTGTTGCAGTTGAGGGCACTGCGCGGGGGCGCTTTTCATACTGACTTATGCGTGCACGATACGGCACGTCAATTAGTCATGTTGTTGCATGCCAGCATCCATGGTGTAACGTGTGGTCGTCAGCATACGTCAGTATGAACTGGCGCTTACAATTGCAAACTGCAGGCACCACCAGCCGTCTGATCTACGCGTCGAGCGTGGCCGTGTCCATCGTGGACGCACTCGGCTTTGCCTTTCTGCTCAACGAGCACATCGCCAGTGTCCGCTTCTGGTGGCGTAACAGAGCGCACAATCATGTTCGTGTTTTCAAAAACAATCTGTTCCGTCCGACAAATTTTGCGTTTTTCCACACCAAGAGGTCGCCAGTTTCTTCTGGCGTTCCACTGCAGGTCCAATATTCGATGGCGACCATGGCAGCCGACGAACGTTCACGCCGCGCCATCGTCTCGTCACTTTCTGTGCCAGCTAACTGGTATCGTACCACAGACGGAATCATCTGAGTCTGCGTCAACGGTGGTGTTTCGGTTCGTTTTGTTTGTGATTGAACCGGGAAAGGGCAATGTCAAATTTTGTCGGCGTTACTGTGGTTCTCATAATTCGGTTTTTGGTAAATGTTCTGCTCGTTTCTGTTTTCCTGCTATTTTGTCACGTCCGAGAGTGATGTGTATGGTGACACTTGTATCAAAAGCAGCTTGATTTCTGAGTGCTGACTGGGTGAGCTGCTTGATATTTTTTGTTTCTTTTTTGCCTGATATAAGATGAGAAAGAAAAGGGGTTCAGCTGATTTGTTTTTCCTGTTGATACCAGTTGTGTCTTGAGTTGAGAAAGCCTGTGTTAAACCCGTAAAAGATATTATGGTCAAAGAACTATGTATAGTCGTCCTGGATAATTTGTAGTATTAGCTGATTGGCTGAGTTTTGCCGTCAGAATAAGTTGTGCTTCCGGAAAATCAACTGAACTGTTCTTGTAGTTAGGGGTGCGGGGGTACATCAGCCATCAGCCACTCCACCTTTCACCCACCCATTTCCATTCACCATAAACTAGCTTTCTGCACGCAAAAACGTCATGTCGTACACAATTTCACTCATTTGCATCAATGTTTTGCATCGCCCCCAATCTCCGCAAACAAGAAAGCCAACCAGCCGTGAAACGCGTTGCCAGCAGCGTCGCGTGCGTTTCGCACCAACCAACCAACCAACCTGTAGTGGACGCCAGCGAGCGCCCGATTGTTCGAGTACTCGTTGTGCAGCGGTTGCGTGTTCTCGTGAAATAGAACACGATCAGCGCGGCGAACGCGACGACGAACGTGCAGACGCCCGCGATCGCCACGTAGAAGACGTGCGACGCCGAGCTCACCAACGGCCATTCTGCAACGCAACACTGCACTCATGAGTGTGCAGCTCGCTGGAGAGCACGCTTTTGTAGGCCAAACAATTGGTGTGCGCGCCCCGGCCGTGCTTTCAAAGAGGGACACCTCACTGATCATACGGCCACTTGATCATATGAGCAATTACCGACATACTGATCGCTGGTCGAAGTATCGATTGTGTTGTCGTGATACAACTCTCCAGCGGCTTGAGCAGAAACTGTTCGTTCAATTCCCTGATGCTTCTTTGAATTAGAAACCGGGCTTTGATTGCTGCTGATTGCACTGGAGTCTGCAGAAATGTGAATATTTATAATTAGCATCTGCTACTTTACTGGAACTTTTACTTACAGGATATTCATTTAAACCTGTCACCTTTTTTCAGCAGAACACAAAAATTGCCAGAGAGAAGAAATTACGTAATCGGGGTTGGAAAAAACATATTTATCGAATAGCCACTAAAGATTTTTTATAATTTCAAAAAATTTGTTCCCCCGTACATTCTTCCTCAATTATAAAATTTCTTATCTCCTGTATTCTGCCAAAAATGTGACCAGTTTGAACAAACGCACTTTAGCAAATGTTTTTGTTTCTCGCAATTATACACAACACAACCTGAACCGAAAACAATCACAAATCCGGAGAGAGAAAACACCTCGTGTGCCAGTTGCACAAATTTTTCTCAGATGCAACTGAATGTTGGTGCGTTTCTGCAGCGCAGCGACTGTGTAGTTCAACTGCAACGTCACCATGAACACTCCACTGAGCAAGCCGGTGCAACGCAGATGTACCGTGAAAGCTGTAAGACAAAAAAACGTGGCTCAGGCGCAGACTTTGAGCCATAGACTTCAATGACTCAGGGACGGTGACCTGCCATATACGGGGACGACTAGAGTACCGTATGACTGGGCTGAGAACTTCTTTACGCGCAGTTCTCTTGGCTGGGCTCACTGTTTTCCCTTTGCACTTTCCCCCCCCCACACGGCTCTTAGGGTATACCTGCGGGGGCGGTGGGCCGCCCCTCTTATATGACTATTTTGTTGGGGGGGGAGGGGCGTACATTGGGTTGGGGTGGGGCCTCGGGCCCGTGGCTTAGTGGGGGTGGCATACTCCTGTGCTCTTGGTAGTTTCAGGGGATGTAGGTGGGGTATAGGTGCGATGCCCCTTTACTGGTGCCCATCACTAGTTTTTGCACCGCGCTGGCAATTATGTATAGTCGTCCTGGATAATTTGTAGTATTAGCTGATTGGCTGGTGGTTTTGCCTGAATGTCAAGTTCAAAAAAGAAATTTAATCTTTTTTTATGGTTTTTTGATTTTTGATGTGCGAGCATTTGTGAGGCAAATGGTCTTTTGCGGCCGAAGTATAGCGGCCTGAAGGATTGCGGCCTGGACGATAGCGGCCGGAGCATCGCGGCCTGGACAATCGCGGTCTGGAAAATTGCGGCCCGGGGCGATTGCGGCCTGGGAGGGCTGCGGCCTGGGACAATTGCGGCGCGGGACAATTGCGGCAAAAGTGTAGCGGCCTGGACGATAGCGGCCGGAGCATCTCGACCTGGACAATAGCGGCCTGGAAGATTGCGGCCCGGAACGATTGTGGCCTGGGAGGATTGCGGCCTGGGAGGATTGCGGCCTGGGACAATTGCGGCGCGGGACGATTGCGGCCCACGATGTTTTCATGCTTTGTCAGTTTTTCAGATCAAATTCTAGGGGGCTGGGGGGCTGCCCGCCAAAAAAAATTTCGAATGTATCTCTATCTGGGCTCGGCGACAAGGAAAGTTGAGAATGGAAGATTTCGATTTTGGGTTCTAAGAAAAAAATAATTACTAATCAATAAACAAGAAGACAACTTTTTTTGGAAAAAAAATAAAACTCGTGTGCGAGCATAACAATAGGAATAATATAACCAGTTGCGTGCGACAAAGACAATGACAAAGCACCAATATTTCGTGGGCCGCAATCGTCCCAGGCCGCAATCGTCCCTGGTCGCAATGGTCCCTGGCCGCAATCGTCCCTGGCCGCAATCGTCCCTGGCCGCAATTTTTCAGGCCGCGATCCTTCATGCCGCAATCGTCCTAGGCCGCGATCCTTCAGGCTGCTATCCTTCAGGCCGCGATGCTTCGGCCGCAATGCTTCGGCCTCTATCTAATGGGCCGCAATCGAACGCACACCTTTGTGAAAGCGAACAGTTGGAATTTGAGTTCGAAAATTAATGCAAAACCTTTTTCTGATTTGGGAGGCACAGAAAAATAAAAAGCATCAGTTTTGCCGTTCCATGTCTGCCAAACTGGCTCCACATCCATTTACAAATTTTCAAATATGAGCAGAGGAGAAAAACGATCTGGACAGTGGATCCCGGTCGCCGCCGCCCTCGTCGTTGCAAAACCAAAAATTCCGCCATCAAAACTGCTGCTTTTTATTTTTCTGTGTCTCCAAAATCAGAAACAAGGTTTTACATTAATTTCCCAACTTATAGGCCACAATCGTCCCGCGCCGCAATTGTCCCAGGCCGCAATCCTCCCAGGCCGCAATCGTTCCGGGCCGCAATCTTCCAGGCCGCTATCGTCCAGGCCGCGATGCTCCGGCCGCTATCGTCTAGGCCGCTATGCTTCGGCCGCAATCGTCCCATGCCGCAATTGTCCCAGGCCGCAATCCTCCCAGACGGCAATCCTCCCAGGCCGCAATCGCCCCGGCCCGCAATCTTCCAGGCCGCGATTGTCCAGGCCGCGATGCTCCGGCCGCTATCGTCCAGGCCGCAATCCTTCAGGCCGCTATACTTCGGCCGCAAAAGACCATTTGCCTCACAAATGCTCGCACATCAAAAATCAAAAAAAACATAAAAAAAGATTAAATTTCTTTTTTGAACTTGACATTCAGGCAAAACCACCAGCCAATCAGCTAATACTACAAATTATCCAGGACGACTATAGCTCCATAGTTCTTTGACCATAATATCTTTTACGGTTTAACACAGGCTTTCTCAACCAAGACACAACTGGTATCAACAGGAAAAACAAATCAGCTGAACCCCTTTTCTTTCTCATCTTATATCAGGCAAAAAAGAAACAAAAAATATCAAGCAGCTCACCCAGTCAGCACTCAGAAATCAGCTGCTTTTGATACAAGTGTCACCATACACATCACTCTCGGACGTGACAAAATAGCAGGAAAACGAAACGAGCAGAACATTTACCAAAAACCGAATTATGAGAACCACAGTAACGCCGACAAAATTTGACATTGCTTTCCCGGTTCAATCACAAACAAAACGAACCGAAACACCACCGATGACGCAGACTCACATGATTCCGTCTGTGGTACGATACCAGTTGGCGGCACAGAAAGTGACGAGACGATGGCGCGGCGTGAACGTTCGTCGGCTGCCATGGTCGCCATCGAATATTGGACCTGCAGTGGAACGCCAGAAGAAACTGGCGACCTCTTGGTGTGGAAAAACGCAAAATTTGTCGGACGGAACAGATTGTTTTTGAAAACACGAACATGATTGTGCGCTCTGTTACGCCACCAGAAGCGGACACTGGCGATGTGCTCGTTGAGCAGAAAGGCAAAGCCGAGTGCGTACGAATGGACACGGCCACGCTCGACGTAGATCAGACGGCTGTTGGTGCCTGCAGTTTGCAATTGTAAGCGCCAGTTCATACTGACGTATGCTGACGACCACACGTTACACCATGGATGCTGGCATGCAACAACACGACAATTGACGTGCCGTGTCGTGCACGCACAAGTCAGTATGAAAAGCGCCCCCGCGCAGTGCCCTCAACTGCAACAGTGACAAAAAGCAGAATAAATTGCGCAAACGTTGTTGGAAGCAAAAATTTGAAAAGCAGTTTTTGGTTATATGGCTTGCGAGTTGTGATACTTTACTTTGGATTGACAAGGCAAGCGCCTTCACGTGGATTCAACAGACAACAAGTGAACAAAGATCACAACTCAACCCGGGCTCAGTGGGACGGATGTCGTAGCCAAGAAAGATTACGTGCGTATCATCACCAAGCCACACCATTACCTTCGCAGCTCACTTATGTCCACGTGAGTCAGTTGGGCGCTCAAATCACGGCAAAAAACTTGTTTACGCTTCCCTGCCACCCCAAAAATTGCCATTACAACCACTAATCCCCAGCAATAAAGCCCCACAACACAAGTACCATCAGATGCGACCCGTATCTTCAATCAGCAAAACTCCAAATACCACAACAACGGCAACACACCGAGTGTCCGATTGATCTCGTGCTTCTTAATGTATAGATCGATGGAGCCACTGGCCGCGTGGACGACGGCGCCCAGGAGCAACAACAGACGGAACATACAGGCGAGCCGAGAGTTGAGTTCGCAAGCACACTGACGCGAACGTGCACATCAATAGCAAGAGAGTGGCGATTGTACCAACAACTGGAGTCTGAATCTGGAAGAACAACGCAGATTACAGGGACAGCAAACAGCAGAATTACAGATAGTTACAACAGAAATTACAGCTAAACAATTGCGGAAACGCTGTAACAGCAACGTTGTAACGCTGCAACCGCGCTGACGCCGGCGGCAAAAATCAAAACGCAGACGCACGTTCGGTCAGCTGCAAAAGGCATCCACGTCACCACCAGACCGGCACGTTCGGTCACTCTGCGTTTTGATTCTGGATACGTTGTTCCACATGGCAATCGTCATTGAACTCTGCGACTCAGTCACGCACGAGCACGCTCTAGGTTTTTTTCAAACTTCCAAATGGGTGCAATTTGCATCCGTTTTGGCCACTTGCATAACATTTTTTTGAAAAAAGATGCAAATTCCATCCAGTAGCGAAAGCGATTCCCCCCCCGTGACTGCTCATGTTGCAAATTGAGCGGAGCGTACTGAACATGCCTTGACAGTTCAGGCAACATAATTTTAGACAAGGAGTTCTTTGCGAGGAAAGGGATCTGCTGCTGCGGACGCGGAGTTTGGGATTGCGATCGACGTTGCTTTAAAAATAAACGAAAAAGAGTAATAAGCTTTTGTTTTGAGTTGTCGGTTTGGTTGCTTTTTAGTTTTTTGATTCAAAAGTTGTATAACAACGATTCGAAATTGAAAAAAACAGTATGGAACGGAACGACGAATCCAATTCAGACAGCTTCACATTTTTTTTTAAATATTTGAAGCACGCCCCCCACCGATTCCGGAAACCCGAAGGTACCAAACTCCGGTGGGATTGGGGAACGGACGGCTCACCATCCCGTGGAACCAATACCCTCGCCACGTGAGGGGGACAGCCTCTAAGCCCCGCTCTGTCCTGGGGGCACCAGTGATCTTAGCCCGATTTCGGTTTCGGTGGCCTGCGGTCGCTATATCCCCGCAGGGCAGCGAATCCGAAAGCTTTAGTAGAAAACGAGTGTAGTTATTAGAGTAGAGAGCTACACTGGCGGCAGTTTGTCATCCTCCGTGGGGGATCGAACCCGTCACCTTCTGAGTTGAAGGCGAACGTGCTAACCACCGGGCCACGGAGGCGACATTTCAATTCAGAAATTTTAAGAAGAAGAAACGGTTTGCAAAAACAATTCAACGACGACGGCGACTGTGTCCACACATGTTCGATGAAACAAAAAACAAGTTGTTGACAAAGCAGTTGATTTTATTCTTTGACAATTCTTTGGCATTGTTTGGTTGGATGGAATGGAAAGGAAGTCAATTCAACCAAGCGACGAGCTCAGCTCAAGCTGCGTTGCAATGCATCCATGGCGATCCAGCCTTCAGTGGACCAAACATGATTTGAATAATGAGCGTCGGATTGAGCAGTGACTTCATGATTGTGGATCCTGCCGATTCGACGCTCGTTTTTTCAATCATAAAAAATTCTTGTTGGAAATCCACGCAAATTGGCAACACTCTGCTCAGCGATTCATACAGCTGATAATTCTGATCTGATTTTGAATTTTATTCAACTCAACTGCTGAGAACCGCACCGAATTCGGATCGACACTCAACAGTTGGGCGCAGGTGAGCTGCATCTCAGAGGACAGTGGCCAGTTTTGTAAAAGTGATGAGTTGACAAGTGAGGAGTGAGGGGAAAATTTTTTGAGGGGAGTAGTTGAGTAGGGTTCTACAAAAGCGAGGAGTGAAAAAACTGAGCAGAAACTGAAATGTCACGTGTTTAAAACTCACTCTTCAAAACACTCCTCAATCCTCACTGCTCATTTTAATAAAACCCGTTTCTGAGTAGAGAAAAACTCCTCAAATCCTCCACTCCTGACTTTTATAAAAACAAGCCACAGGCCCGGTCGGAGAATAAGCTTGGCTTGAGGTCTACGGTCAGCCATGTAGTTGTTCCAGGGGAAGAAGGACCGGCGCCAACCCCCAAAATTTTTGAATTTATCTATCCGAGAGAAGATTTTTCGGTTCAGCTATTACCTATCAAAAAAATTTCTCAGCCAGCTATCGACTCGATTTTTAACGATTTTGGAAACGGGGTCGATTGAAATATGAGGGAGAGGGTTTTTTTTCCGGTTGAAGTGGTGTCCGAGTCCCCTCGATAGTTGATCATGGTCAGGTGGTCAACCCAGCGGCCAGTTCTATAGAAGTGAACAGTTGAATAGTGAACAGTGAACAGTGAATAAAGGAGAAAAGTGTGGGGATGGAAAAAACGGTTGTTTATAATTTGTGAAAAGAAACCGGTTTCTTTTCACGGTTTTAAAACTGGACTTTTATCTAGAAAATGTTTTTCCAGTTTCAGAAATATTGCTCTGGATTTTATCAAACACACAATTGAGCAAGAAAAGCTGGCTAAAACCTGTTTTTGTCGGTTTTATGAACAATGATCAACGGTGTTCTCGTCACCAACAAGCATCAGAACTCAATAACACAATTAAGTGGTGGATTCGACGACTAAAAATTTGGATTTGTTTCGACGACTAAAAATTCAGATTTTCTGTTGGTAAAAAACCGGTTTTTTATTTTTGGCGTGAAAAGAAACCGGTTTTTTAACCATATGTTAAAAACTGGTTTCTTTTCATAAAAAACGGTTTCTCTTTTCATAAAAATATGAGCATAAAATTGGGTGTTGCACTCCACAAATCATGTGGAGAACTGATGAATGACAGCGAGACTAAAACCCATGCAGAGACACAAAATTTCACGCCGTCTGCTTTTAATTTTTGTTAGAAAAACATAAAAATAAACAATACTTTGTCTTTTTTCAGTTTAAATCTGCTGAAAAACGACTTTTCAAAAAATAGTAAATAGTAAAAGTTAAAAATAGACATTGTAAAAAGTTTGAAAAGTCATTTTTTTCAGCAGAATTTGAACTGAACAGCAACAAACAACCAACAACAACAAAACTGAAACAGGCGTTCTTGAAGGTCCAAAATTTTGTAACAGATATAAGTTGATCTCTCTTTTTAAGTGCTCAAATCTTTGCAGAATCAAGAATCAACAGAAAAGAAAACTAAAAGAAACATGTTTCTTTGTTTCTGTTCTATTCAACGATTCAAAATTCACTGTTCACAATTCACTCTTCAAAATTTTACTGTGTTCACTTTTCTCCTTTATAGAACACTATTCAACGATTCTGTCCAAAAATTCACTTTGTTCAAGTTTCACTATTCAACTGTTCCACTTCTATGAACGACCACTGGCCACGGGACCGGTTGAAGCAGGCACGCAAAGTTCAAGCAGCGGTCGGAACTTTCGATTGTCAATTAATTTTCATTTTATTCACATTCTCCTGAAAGTTGGGACTGCTCCGACCGGGCCTGGTTTGATCAGGCCTCGCTCCGACTACTGTCGAACTTTGACGGGCCTTCTCTGACCGTAAAGGCCTGTCCTGCCGAACCGCCCTAGTCTAACGAACGCTAATTAACTCAATGCAACCAATCAG